>QRFJ01004342.1:0-94652 GCA_006176705.1 Cocos nucifera | reverse complement strand
ATGTCTTACAAATAGACAACCTTTTTGACTTGGACAACCAACAGGTTGCCATTATGAAGGCCTCTGATTAAGCCAAACTCCTTTGGCTTAGTCAGGACAATTATTTATGATAGTAAAAGAAGAAACATTAGGTTCAATCGAGTGCTAGCATGATTTTCTTGAACCTAATTGAATCTCATTCGATCAATTGAACTGGATTCAATTTAATTGATGATCACCAGATTCAAACCCTTATTTGTGTGATCCAGTTAGGTTCAATTCTGTTATGGTAATGGGATATGTCATGATCTCTATCATCGACATCATCGAAACTCCTTTCGATGGATCACAACTCTTCTGATTCGAACAGTTAGAATGATCGATCATCTAAATCATTCTAATTGCTTCTAAAATCCACCAGTGACACCTAGCAGTATATGGTGGCAACCCATCAAAGCTGAATGTGAACCTCTTTGGGTGCAGCTACTTGCTGTGATTTAAGTTCTTCTATTTGAGCCGATCAGATTAGGGTAAAGGTAAACTCATCAAACCCTAGTTTCTGTCATATGATGTAATAATTCGATTCAAGTCCGATGTGAAAATCTAAATAGAAACTCTTTCTATTATTTCACTCTACCATGGCCATGGGCTTCTGGACTTGATTCTCATGATCATCATAGGGCTGCTCCTCTACCACCGAGGTAAATAGATTCCATCTTGATGCAATCCAGTTCCTACAATGAACATGCTATAGCCAACATACACCTCAGAATTTCGAATGGCTAGGAGACCGAGTAATGTTGTAGTCAAACTATAACATCCTCAAGGTGAACTGCCGATGCATCTTAGGTCAAAGAACCAGACACACTACTGCAGCATCGAGTTAGTCATTGACGAGAAGGTAGACTTCCTAATGACTACTTGAGGTGGTCACGCTCCGTGCCCTCGTTCTCTAACGAATACCTATACTCTCGCTTCGGTGTCTCCACACCGTAGACTCAAGACTCATCTACTAAAGAAAAGTGATTGTACACCAATCTTTCGGATCAATCACCATCCTCGTGATGATCCTATGGTCGGGAGCATTTTATGAGTTAATAATGATTATTCATATCTTAAATTTTTAACTCTTGAAAATATGAATTATCATTACCATTAACTCAAAGGATGTATCACAGACACTAAATACACATATATGACAAAAAATAACCCATTTGATTGATTATAGTCAAAATTATAATTTTGCCCCTAGAAGTGTATTACAAGTGTCAGCCAATTCTGTCTTCTAGGGCACATATATCTAACATCAATCACCATTCTCATGATGATCCTACGGTCGGAAGCATTATATGAGTTAATAATGAAAATTCTTGTCTGAAATTTTTAACTCTTGAAAATAAGAATTATTGTTAGCATTAACTTAAAGGATGTATCACAGATGCTAAATATACATTTATGATAGAAAATAATCTATTTTATTATTTATAGTTAAAATTATAATTTTGCTCCTAGAAGTGTATTACAAGTATCAGTCAATTTTGGCTTCTAGGCCACACATATGTAACAAACTCTCACTTGACCTAAAGCCAATTGACTAACAATCTATGTCCCATCTTCTCAAGGTGGGCTTCAATCTTCTGCTAGCCCAATGGCTTTATAAGTTAGTCTGCCGCATTGTCTGTGGAGTCGATTCTCTTGACCTCGATGTAATCCTTCTCAAGATAATCGCAAATGAGGTGGTATCATCGCTCGATATGCTTGAATTTTTGGTGAGACCTCGGCTCCTTAGCAAGGGCTATGGCAACCTTATTTTTGCAGTATAGAGGAATGACATCTGATGGCATCACTCCAATCTCTGTGGCAAACTTCTTGTACTAGAATGCCTCCTTCGCAGCTTCTGATGCAGCAATATATCTACTTCCATGGAGAAATTTGCTATCGCAACAGCAAGCAATGTGCGGATGGATTTTAGCATAGCTACTAATGAAAAAGTATCCTAATAGTGAATGCCTTCATGCTGATTATAACCTTTTGCCACTAATCTAGCTTTGAATGTCTCCACATTCCCATCTGCACCAATCTTTCTCTTGTAGATCCATTTACACCCAATAGGTATTATACCTTCTGGTGGATCTACCAAGGTCCAAACTTGCTTTGAGTGCATCGAGTCAATTTCTGACTTCATTGCCTCTAACCATTTCTCAGAGTTGATATCCGATATCGCCTCATTATAGGTTTTGGGATCATCACCATGAACCCCATTACCTATGAGGAATATTTTTTCTATTTCCTCTGAAATGGTACCTAAGTACCTCTCAGAAGGATGGAAAACTCTTTTCGATCTACGAGATGGAGGTAGTGATTGTATTGGCTCAACCTGATTTGGTTCCATTTGGTCCTTAGCTCGTTGCTCTTGTGAGACTTTCTCATCGAGCTTGATTTACTTTTCAATGCCACTATCTTGAATAAACTATTTTTCAAGAAAGATGGCATGTCAACTAATAATTACATTATAATCTTTTGGAATGTAGAAATAATATCCTAATGACTCTTTACGATATCCTATAAATCAAGCTTTTAAGGACCTAAAGTCTAACTTGTCCGCTTGTTGTCTTTTGACTTGAGCCGGACAATCCTAAATTTTGAGATGACTCAGACTTGATTTCTTACCATGCCATATCTCATACGGTGTGGTAGGAATGGTTTTAGAAGGAACCCTATTCAGTAAGTATATTAAAGTTAATAAACAGTGTCCCCAAAGAAAATCAGGAAGGTTTGTGAAGCTCATCATGGATTAGATGACATCTAATAGGATCCGATTTCTCCATTCTAAAATCCCATTGAGTTGAGGTGTTCCAGGTGGAGTCCATTGAGAGACTATATTATTTTTCTTGAGATAGTCCAAAAATTTTCGACTAAGATATTCACCTCCTCGATCTGATCGAGGAACCCTAATGGATTTTTCAGTTTGCTTTTCTACTTCATGTCTGAATTTCTTAAAGTTTTCAAAAGCTTCAGACTTGTGTCACATAAGATACACATACCCATACCTAGATAAATCATCTGTAAAGGTTATTAAGTAGATAAAGTTGCCTTTAGCTGACATATCAAATGGGCCACACACATTAGTATGTACTAGGGCAAGAAGATCCGTGGCCCTTTTTCCATGTCCTACAAAAGAAAAGTTTAGTCATTTTGCCATGAAGATAAGATTCACAAATTGGATATGACTCAAAAGTCATTGGATTCAATAGTCCAGCTTTCTCTAATTTGTTAACCCTATCTTCTACTATAAGACCTAGTCTTGGTGCCATAGATACCTATAATTTGGACTATCCCTAGGTCATTTCATGGCATTCATATTTTGCTTGATATTAAAAACAAATACATCAATAAGTAATTGATAAAGATCGTTAATAAGAAAACCACTTGCAATTTTTTTTTTTTTATAAAGAATGTTACAATAGTCCTTAAGAAAACTAATTACATAGCCTTCTAGTGCTAGGCATGAAACAGAAATCAAATTCCTGCTTGCAACAAGCACATAATAACAATCTTTTAATACTAAGTCTAAACCAGATGGTAGTCGAAGAGGATATATTCCCACGACCACGGTAGCAACTCTTGCTCTATTTTCAATGCATAGGATCATCTCACCATCCCTCAGCCTCCTGCTATCCTCAAGATCCTGCATAGAAGTGCACAAATGACCACTAGAACTAGAGTCAAGCATCCAATTGGATGCAGAAGAAATCGTAAGATTAGACTCAATAACAAGCATACCTCTAGAAGGACTTGCCTCCTTATTTTTTAAGGTGGCCAAGTAAGTAGGGCAATTCTGCTTCCAATGGCCGTCATTGTTGTAATGAAAATACTTTCCTTTGTCAGCGGCCTTCTTCTTCAGCTCTGCCTTTTTCTTCTTTTTTTCTTTCATCTTCTGCCTTTTCATAGACTTTTTTTTCTTTCCAAAAGACATTCTCTTGAAGAAGTCCATTTCATAGCAAGCACTGAGCCTTGAAAATCTTTCATGAAAAGCTCAGCAGTAACCAGCATGTTCATAAGTTCGGCTAGAAAATTTTGATGTTTATGCATATGGTAGTTCATGATGAACTGCCTATACGCATCAGTCAAGGATTGCAAAATTATATCATTCTGTAGATCCAGGTCCAACTTCACTCAAAGCTTCTCAAGCTCTTCTAAGTCCTTGATCATCATTAGACAATGATCTTGGACTAACTGCCCGTCATGCATTTTAGCCTTAAAAAGTTATTTAGTGACTTGATACATGGTTGTGCGACTCTATTCACCAAACATCTCTTGTAGGTGAACCATCATTTGGCAGGCAGTCCTGATATCTTCATGTTGGTGCTGAAGCTCATCAGACATTAAGTCCAACATGTAGTATCTAGCCTTGTTATCTATGTCCATCCACTTTTTAAGAGATGCTCTCTGTTCAGCGGATGGATGAGCTGGTAAGGTGGGAGGGTCCTGGTCCAATACATGAGTTAACTTCTCAAAATCCAAAACAATTTTGAAGTTTTGGAGCTAATCCTTGTAATTGGGTCCGATTAGTCTATGGGGGTCCAGGATACGTGCTAGTGGGTTGGACGCAGATATTTTTCTGTAGAGAGTCAAAATTTTTAGTTAGATATTATAATTAAGACTTGACCAATTTATTTAAGAATTTTATTTTTAAATAAATTCACTACCACTATTTTCTCGGATCCCTATACTCTCTTTGTAGAGATGCAAAAATCTTCTTGATTAATGATTTTTAGTTGGTGGTGCGGTTCCACCAACTAACTAATTACCTCACCTAATAGTTTTTGTTGATGGGTTAGTCAATAAGTGAACAACTCTTGTTCAATGATTCTCTAATCGTGGTGCATCCAAACTTGATCTCTAATTCCTGAATCTCACCGTTCCCAAAATATTGATCCACTCCTTAGTTAAGTCAGACCCACCATTTGCATAAATTGGATTCCTAATTGTGTCTCTCACCGTATCTGAAATATTGAGCCCAATTCATCCTCCAGCCTGTAGCATCCAATGCTTAATAGATATGGTTGCATCTTTCCGACATAACTGAACCACTATAACCAGTCGAGAACAATCAACCACGAGAAGGGCCCGCACATCTACAATGGTGGTAGATCTTAGACTTAATCTTTTCTTAGGAAGATTTGATTTAGATCTCATTAAACTAGACTTGACATAGTCATAACCATTATGACTAACCTAGTGGTATGGATTAGCTTGGATTATTGACCACCTCAGATCAGGACTGAGCCAATAAATATGGCCAAATAAGTGAGACCGATGGAAGGGATATGCCATTAACTCGATAAGAATGCATTCGAGTCGAGTAGCTCTCAATTAAAAACCAGTCGATCGTATCTGCCAAACTTACCTTAAATACCAAATTGTTGAGCCAGAACCAATCAGGTTAGCCTACAATCTAGACTCTAACAACTGAGCCTAATTAGGTCTTAGCTTGATTGATCACTCACGTGACTCATTTTTGACCTATACTTAATCCTACTGGGCTGGTCAATTTAAGCACTGTTGATCCAATCGAATCAACTCTTGATTTGATTTGAATAACCGCTTAGACCTAACTGAGCTACCCAAGCCCGAACCCAATTTTAAGAATATGTTTTAGATCTAAAATTCTCAATTTTAGACCTAACAAATATTTCATAATCTTAATTCTTAATTAAGTTTAGGGTTTACAAATAAAATATGTAAATAAAATCCTAGAATTTTAGGATCTACGATTTTGCAAAAACTAAGTTCTTGATTTTTGATTAAGGACGAATGCACAGCATCCCTATACATCATAAGAACACCCCATCGAATGGATGGAGAGGGCATTTAAACCCTACTTTATTTTTATGACCAGATGGCCAAGGGGAACATCCTAATCAAAAATATAAATCTATAAAACTAGTAAGATCTACATCATATATCTCATATATAAAAGTTGATCAGACTTTATACATATTTTGCATACATCTTATGTATCATATCTAAAGGAAAAATCCTAATTTCCTGGATCAGATTCATTCAGATCTGATTGGATCAAGAGAGATATTTCAAAAATTTTTCTTATGAATCTAGATCAAATCTGAGATGTTTTAGATTTGATTTTATACATCAAATAAATAAAAATAAAAATAAATTAAATTTGATTTAATTTGTACCATAATATTGGGTAATCAGATTATCCTTTGATGATCCTGCTATTTGCTTGAGGTTCTGGATCTAACCATGCAAGCGCCTGACCTCTACCAATATCCACTTGGGTTGGATCTAGAGATCTTCTTCTTCTTTATCACCTCTCCAAATGTCAGAATCTAATTTAGAGGATCTTCAAAAGTCCTTTCGAAGATCTGCAGTTGTCTCTGCAGCAATGCTGGCTTCTTACTTTTTCGTCACCTTTCTCTTATCTGGATCGCACCAAACTGGAGCCTAAATCTCCTTGGGCATGGAGAGGAGAAAGAGGACCAGAAGATGGCATGGAGGATGGAGAGGGGCAGCCTTGGGGCATGGGCTAAGAGAGAACTATTTTAAAGTTAGGGGCAGATTGGGTTTATATAGACCCTGCTGTGCCATGCAGTGCCACATCATCCCGATCAATCACATTGCTTCATGCAATCAGATCTAAATCTGATTGGTGGGATGACATCATCTGATCCAATCAGATGAGAGCCCCCTCAATTCATCCTTAGATGGTGCCTAAGATAGGTCAAAGTCTATTCCTAGGTGTCACCTAAGTAGAATCCAAGAAGCAACCTGGAGTCCCAACTATATGGGACTCTAGGCCCTATCCATGGGTGCACATCTCCCTAGGCATGCGCCCCCCTCCTTTTCAATTTCTAGTAAGAGGAAAAGCTCCTATCTACTCTCCTATGGGTGCATGACACATGGGCGAATGTCTAAGTGTCAAAAGTCAACGTTTGACCAAAGTCAAAAGATAAGGATTAATTGGTGATGGAAAATGGTAGGTGTTGTCTCAAATTTATCTCATAAATTAAGACAACCCTTTTCTAACCTGGACAAGCTCTAGTCAGATCAAGTAAAGGTACTTGAGTTAGCATAAACATATTTGGCTCAGTCAAGACAACTTTTAATAATAGTAGAAGGAGAACGTTAGGCTCAATCGTGTGCTAGCACGATTTTCTTGAACCTAATTGAATCTTATTCAAATCAATTGAACTGGATTAATCCAATTGATGATATCCAAATCCAAACCATTACTTGTGTGACCCAGTTAGGTTTAGTTCTGTATGGTAATGGGATATGTTGCGATCTCTATCATCGACATTATCGAAACTTTTTTTGATGGATCAGAACTCTTTTGATTCAGACAACTAGAATGATCAATCATCTAAATCATTCTAATTGCTCCCAAAATCCATCAGTGACACCTAGCAGTATATGGTGGCAACCCATCAAAACTAAAAATGAACCTCTCAGTGCAGCTACCTATGTGATTATGTTCTTCTATCATGAGCTCCGATCAGATTAGGGTTAAGGTGAACTCGTTAAACCCTAATTTCTGTCATATGATTTAACCATTCGATTCAAATTCGATGTGAAAACCTTAATAGAAACTCTTTCTATTATATAACTCTACCATGGCCATAGGCTTATGGACTTGATTCTCATGATCCTCATAGGGCTGCTCCTCATCCACCGAGGTAGATAGATTTTCTCTTGGTGTAATTCAATTCCTACAATGAATATGTTATGGCCAACATACACCTCAGGATTCTGATTGGCTAGGAGACCGAGTCATGGTGTAGTCAAACCATAACACCCTCAAGGAGAACTATCAATGCACCTCAGATCAAAGAACCAGACACACCACTGCAGCTTTGAGTTAGTCATCAACGAGAAGGTAGACTTTCTTATGACTGCTCAAGGTGGTCACGCTCAGTGCTCTTGTTCTCTAACGAGTACCTATACTCTCACTCTGGTGTCTCTACACTATAGTCTCAAGACTCGTCTACTATAAAGAAGCAATTATACACCAACCTTCAAGATCAATCGCCATCCTCATGATGATCCTACGGTCGAAAGCATTTTATGAGTTAATAATGAAAATTCATATCTTAAATTTTCAACTCTTGAAAATATGAATAATCATTATCATTAACCCAAGGGATGCATCATAGACACTAAATGCACATTTATGATAGAAAATAACCCATTTTATTACTTATAGTCAAAATTATAATTTTGCCCCTAGAAGTGTATTACAAGTGTCAGCCAATTCTGGCTTCTAGGGCACATATATCTAATAAACTCTCACTTGACCTCAAGCCAATTGGCTACAAATCTAAATTCCATTTTCTCAAGGTGGGCTTCGATCTTTTGCTGGCCTAATGGCTTTGTAAGTAGGTCCGCCGCATTATCTGCGGAGTCGACTCTCTTGACCTCGACGTAACCCTTCTCGAGGTAATCATGGATGAGGTGGTATCGCCGCTCGATGTGCTTAGATTTCTGATGAGACCTCGGCTCCTTGGCTAAAGCTATGGTGCCATCATTGTCACAGTATAGAGGAATGGCATTTGATGGCATCACTCTAATCTCTACGACAAACTTCTTATACCAGAATACCTCCTTCACAGCTTCTGACATAGTGATGTATTCCGCTTCCATGGTGGAATCCGCTATCACAGTTTGCTTAGAACTCTTCCAACTGATAGCACCACCATTATATACAAACAAACTCCCAGATGTCGACTTTCGATCATCTAAATTGGACATAAAATCTGAGTCTGTATATCCCTGGACTTGGAGGTCTCTATTACCAAAGACCAATAATATATCCTTAGTTCTTCTTAAGTACTTAAGGATACATTTCACAGAAGTCTAGTGTTCTTCACCTGGATTCGATTGATATCTGCTCGTGACACTCATAGCATGGGTTATATCAGGTCGTGTACATAACATGGCATACATGAGGCTCCCTATTGCTGAAGCATAAGGGATCTTGCTCATACGTTCTATTTCCTCAGGTGTGCTAGGGCACATCTTCTTGGAAAGATGAATAGCATGTCTGAAGGATACTATTCCTCTCTTAGAGTTTTCCATGCTAAACCACTCTAGCACTTTCTTTATGTACATCTTCTATGAAAGTCCTAGCATCCTATTTGGTCTATCTCTATAAATCTTAATTCCTAGAATAAAGAAAGCTTCACCTAGGTCTTTCATAAAGAATTCTTTGGATAACCATATTATAATATGGTCAACATGGGAATATCAGTCCCAATAAGGAGGATATCATCCACGTACAATACGAGAAAGACAACAGCGGTCCCACTGACCTTTTGAAGATACATGGCTCCTCCTCATTTTTAATGAAACCAAACAATTTGATCACATCATTAAAGTGAGTTTTCCAGCTCTGAGATGCTTGCTTAAGTCTATATATGGACCTTTGCAGCTTGCAAACCTTATGATCAGCATCACTGGATGTGAAACCTAATGACTGTTCCATATAGATATCTTTCTCAAGATATCCATTTAAGAATGTTGTTTTCACATCCTTGCCATATTTTATAATCGAAATAGGCTACAAAAGTAAGCAATATGCGGATGGATTTTAGCATAGCTACTGGTGAAAAGGTATCCTGATAGTCAATGCCTTCATGTTGACTATAATATTTTGCCACTAATCTAGCTTTGAATGTCTCCACATTCCCATCTCCACCAATCATTCTCTTATAGATCCATTTACAACCAATAGGTACTATACCTTCTAATGGATCTGCCATGGTCCAGACATGGTTTGAGTGCATCGAATCAATTTCTGACTTCATTGCCTCTAGCAATTTTTTAGAATCGATATCCGATATCGCCTCGTTATAGATTTTGGGATCATCACCATGAACTCCATTACCTATGATGAATATTTTCTCTACTTTCTCTGAAATAGTACCTAAGTACCTCTTAGGATGATGAAAAATTCTTTCTAATCTACGAGGTGGAGGAGGTAGTGATTGTATTGGCTCAACCTGATTTGGTTCTATTTGGTCCTTAGCTCGTTGTTCTTATGAGACTTTCTCATTGAGCTTGATCTGCTTTCCAATGCCGCTATCTTGAATAAACTATTTTTCAAGAAAGATGGTATGTCGACTCATAATTACATTGTGATCTTCTAAAATTTAGAAATAATATCCTAATGACTCTTTAGGATATCCTATAAATCGAGCTCTAAAGGACCTGAAGTCTAATTTGTCCGCTTGTTGTCTTTTGACATGAGTCAAACAATCCCAAATTCTGAGATGACTCAGACTTGGTTTCTTACCATGCTATATCTTATATGGTATGATAGAAACGATTTTAGAAGGAACCCTATTCAGTAAATATATTACAATTAACGAAGAGTGTCCCCAAAGATAATCAGGAAGGTTTGTGAAGCTTGATAAATGATAAAAATATACTAATAAAAATATTAAATTATAAAATAAATTAATTTATTTCTTTAGAAATTGATACTTTTATTAATCTTATGTAGAAAAGATGGCCACTAATATGAAGATCTTATTTTTCAAGTTCAGATGAAATAAATTTCAGGCAAAACGGACTTCAAACGAGCTCGAAATTGAATTTCAAAAAAAAAAAGAGCCGATCCGGCTCAAATCGATTCAGAAAATGGACTCAGCAAACCGCTCGATTCGACTGCACCAGCAGACCAACCCGCTGATGTAGCGCTGATGTCAGGCTAATGTCATCATTTTTCATGGCACACGGTGGACCAACTTAAGGGCATTTTGGAAATTTCACGTGAAGATGCGTGCTCCGATTGGCTAAAGAATACAGTGGTCCATGCAACACCGAACTCGCGCATAGTCTATAGAGGGCAATTTGAAAATTTTATCTAATTCGATGGGCGCCTTTCATTAAGATTTGATCAAACGGTCGAAACATATGTGCTGACAAATGGCATTCGCAGCTCCCGATCGAGATCCAACGGCTGAGATTCATCCCAACGTTAAACTAAAGATTTGAAGCCTTCTATATGCACGATCGAACGGTTCAAATTCAATCCAATGACTGATCTGATGGCTGGAATGAATTTCGACTTGATCTGAGAAATTTTAAAGGGTTTTTAAGCAATTTTTGGACCATTTGATCAACATCCAATGGTTAGAATCATCCAGGATCCTAATTTGAGTTATTTTGGGAGTCTTAAACCTAATTTTCAAAAGATTTTGAGAAAAAAATCGATCTCTAAGCCTATAAAATCTGCTATTGTCGAAGAAAAGAAAACGAAGAAGAGTGAGAAGAAAAGAAAAAGAGCGAGAGAAATAAAAAAAACAAAAAGAAAAAGAAGAGAAAGAGAGGAGAGAGGTAGAAAGAGAAGAGAGATTTTTGAGAGAAAGGAAAGGATTTTCTTTTTTTTTTTCTTCCGACAATCAAGACATCGATCAAGGAGCTTCTTCTTCACCAAGTTCTCCACACCAAGAGCAACGAACAATCAATTTTAGCAATCAAATAGTCTAATTTCTCCATGCTTTTTATTTTATTTGCTATTTTTGAACTTGTTATCATGAACTAAATTTTCTTTTACTAAGGCTAAGGTGTAGCCACTCTTTTGATACAATATTTAGTATGATTTATTTTTAATTTTAAATTTTATTCATGTGGAGTATATAAATCTGAACTTAATGCTTTTAGATTACTAGCCATCTTCTAATTGATTTGATGAACATAGATGTTACGGACCAAGTACATCTATGTTATTGCTTCTTGATTATATACCTTGTATTATGAATCAAATTAGAATTCATATGCATGCAGGAAATTTTAGTGCGCTTTGGATGCAGCGTATTTTAATTAGAGGGTTTCACAAAACTTAATGCATTAATATTTATTTAAATTACACCTGGACCAAAGGATAATTAATAAATATTGAATAGTTTTGCTATGCCTGGACCAAAGGGTAGTGAATAAATTAGGAGACTCCACCGTCACATGAAATAAAATTAATCTAAAAACCTGAATATTGTATTGACTGAGTTGGTGAACCGATTGCCTTAGTAATCCATTGCTCTTGAAGTTTAAAACCCTAATAATTTACACTCTCTCTATTTTCTTAAAAATTTTTAATTATTTTTTTATTTTGTTCTTTAATTTCTTATTCTCATAAATCGATCTTCTAAATAAAGCATAGGAAAGAGCTTTTCAGTACTTATTTTTCAATCCTCTAGGGACGATACTCTACTCATTCACTTTATTACTTGATCGACTGGTGCACTTGCCATAGCTATAAATTAGCACGCATCAAGTTTTTGGCATCCGTTGCCGGGGATTGTGTCTAAAATAATATTAAAATTTTGATCCTAGCTTTACTTTAGAAATTTATTTTTAATTTTATTATTATTTTTAAAAAAAAAATTTATTCAGTGCATGACACGTACTGGACATAGTAACTTACTACCTTTAGATCCAGAAATTGAAAGGACCATTAGAAGACTACAACAAGAAAGAAACATGGCAGCTGAAGATCCTAACGACATCAATCTAGGATTGGATATGGCGACCGAAGGACAGCATGAAGCTATTCGACCAGTACATCATCCATTAAATGATTACATCACACCATCTATAGCCGATGCAGCTTCGAGCATCAGGAGACCGCCTGTACGAGCAAACAACTTCGAAATAAAATCGACGATGATCCAGATGATTCAATCAACTGTCCAATTCAGTGGACACGTGCATGATGATCCGAATGCCCATATTTCTAATTTTCTTGAACTTTGTGATACTTTTAAAATTAATGGGGTGTCGGATGATGCTATTAGATTAAGGTTATTTCCTTTCTCTTTATGGGATAAAGCTAAGAAAGTTGGCTTCATTCTCTTCCTGCAGGTTCTATCACAACTTGGGATGTCCTAGCCCAAAAATTCTTAGCCAAGTACTTTCCACCTTCCAAGACTGCTAAGATGCGCAACGATATCACTTCTTTTATGCAGATGGACATGGAGACACTATATGAGGCTTGGGAGCATTTCAAGAAATTGCTGAGGAGATGTCCACATCATCAACTATCCGTATGGCTTCAGGTACAAACTTTCTATAATGGTTTATCTCCTACTAATCGATTCTATGATTGATGCAGCAGCAGGAGGAACCATTAATCGAAAAAATGGAGGAAGAAGCCTTCGATCTGATCGATGAGATGGCATCAAATAGCTATCAATGGCAGACAGAACGCATGATGCCAAAAAGACTAGCAGCTGTGCAGGGGAGTAGATTGCGTGCCAACCTTACTAGCTGAAATTGCAGCCCTTAGAGCCGAAGTCAACAACTTAAAGGGAACAGCTATGCATGTTCAGAGCATTACTTGTGACCTGTGTGGAGGAGGACATGATACGAGCAATTGCCAGACAGGTAATCCTTTTGCTAAAACAACTGATACAGCTAATTATATTGGTAATTTTTTCAGGCCGCAACAAAATAATTCCTACTCCAACACATACAATCAAGGGTGGAGGCAGCACCCAAATTTCTCATGGAGCAATCAAAATGCAGCACAACAGCCACCCCCGGATTCCAAGTACCTGAAAAGAAGTCCAACATGGAAGAGCTGATGGTCAAATTTATGCAAAACCAAGAAGCAACTATAAAAAATTTGGAAGCCAAACTTAGGTAGGACCAAACAGCAGCAATTCGAAACTTGGAGATGCAAATAGGTCAAATGGCTAAGATAATCTCCGAGAGACCTCAAGGATCCTTGCCAAGCAATACACGGAGACCAAATCCAAGGGAGCAAGTCAATGCTATCACCCTAAGAAGTGGTACAAAGCTGGAGGAGCCACATCAGAAGAAAGAGACTGAAGAGCCAACTACAAATAAGGAACCATCAACTAAAATTCGTCAGTCACCAAAACAACCAGCAGATGGATGGTCTCCAGGTATACGGTTTGCTGATCCAAATGTGAAGCCCTACGTGCCACCACTACCATTCCCAGAGAGACAAATACAGCATCCAGATAAGAAATTTTCTAACTTTTTCAAAATTTTAAAGAATTTACATATTAATATTCCTTTTGTAGATGCTATTACTCAAATGCCCAGGTATGCCAAGTTTCTCAAAGAAATCTTAACAAATAAGAAAAAGCTGAAGGAGCATGAGAGAATAAATTTGAATGAAGAATGCTCAGCAATACTTCAAAATAAATTACCACAGAAGCTAAAAGATCCAGGGAGTTTTACTATCCCTTGCATTATTGGTGATTGTAGTTTTGATAAAGTTTTATGTGATTTAGGAGCAAGCATTAATCTCATGCCTTTTTCTATTTTCAGAAAAGCTGGGTCTAGGAGAACCAAAGCCTACCACTATTACTCTTCAATTAGCCGACAGATCCATTAAATATCCAAGAGGTATAGTGGAGGATGTCTTGGTAAAGGTAAACAAGTTTATTTTTCCTGTTGATTTTATTGTTCTTGATATGGAAGAAGATTATGATGTACCCCTTATTTTAGGGAGACCCTTTTTAGCTACTGGAGGAGCTTTAATAGATGTTCAACAAGAAAAATTAATTCTTAGAGTCCAAGATGAACAAGTTACTTTTAATATTTTTTCAAAGATACTAAACATCCTGATGATAATCAAACTTATTTTCTAATTGATATTATTGACAATTCCAGTTATATGAGAATTCTGTAGAAAATAGGTTTGAGACTATAAAAGCTAGCAATGTCCAAATTGAAAGAGGACTCGATCAAACATGAAAGTATTCCAATTGAAGTGGCACCAGATTGATCCACTTTAGAACTCAAAGAAAGTCAAGCTGAAGACTATAAATCAGAACTACTAGATAGGTTGTTTCTTTTCTTTTTAGTTTTGATCATTTTTTCTTTTCTTTTATTTTTTTCAGTAATTTATTGTTGCTCTTTTACTGCTTGGTGTGTATTTTCAATTTTGCAGAAAAAAATCAATGAGAGCTCAAGCAAAATTTCAAAGCTCCAAAGAACCAGACTGAACCAAATCAGGTGTATTCCTTCCTATCCTTTATTGCATCCTTTATTTTTCTTTCTCCTTTAAGACAATGTAGAATAAGTTAAAAAAAAAAAAAAAATCATGTGTCAAGAAGAAAATCTTGAGCAAGATAAACTGGATAAGTGATAAAAGATAGAATTATTTGCTAATGAATGTAATGAGTTAAAGAAGTAGATTAGTTGGTCAACTTTTAGCAGCCTACTTAGGTCATTAAAAGACTTATTAGCACTTTTAATTGCACATGCACACTAACAAGGCAAAGTAGGTATTGATTATAAGGCCAACTGAGGATTCAATTATCACTAAAAATTGATAATTAATATACATTCTAATCAAAAAAACTTGAAATTGAATTTAAGGAAAGAGCTACCTGCCTAAAAATAAAGTGCAAAAGATAGAGTATATGTGGATTGCCCAAAGCCTAGTAACTGGGTCTCTGCACCTAGGTCAAGTGTGGAAATTCACATAAAATAGTGAAGGAAAGGCCAGGATGCTCAGCACAGCCAAAAAAAAAAAAAAGAAGAAGAAAAAAAGGGCAGTGTGAAAGCTACCTTAAATTCATGAGTATAAAATTGAGAATGTATAGAAAATTGACCAAAATAGGTGATAAGAGAGGATACTTTTGTTCTTTTAATTTAATACTGAAATGCTAAAGTTAGTCATCACGAACACAAGTGCTATAGATCTTTGATGTACTCTAAGAAAGTTTTTAATTGTATTGACTGAAAAATTTGCTTCTGAAGCTCAATGCTTAGTTAGCAGTATTTTCTAAACTTTTTGACCTTTAGTCCTAGATTTTATCTTGGTGATGGATAATCTTATTGAAACATGGTATTAAATAAAACATTGCTAAGAGACTAGCAATGACTAAGTTGGGAGGTATGATAAGTGGTAAAAATATACTAATAAAAGTATTAAATTATAAAATAAATTAATCTATTTTTTTAGAAATTGATATTTTTATTAATTTTATATAGGAAAGAAGGCCACCAATATGAAGATCTTATTTTTTTGGTTCAAATGAAATAAATTTCAGGCAAAACGGACTTCAAACAAGCCCAAAATTGAATTTTAAAAAAAAAAAGAGCCGATCCGGCTCAAACCGGCTCAGAAAGCCGGCTCAGCAGACCGCCCGATTCGACCACACCAGTAGACCGATCCACTGATGCAGCACTGACATCATCATTTTTTGTGGTGCACGGTGGATCGACTTAAGGGCATTTCGAGAATTTCACATGAAGAAGCATGCTCCAATTGGCTGAAGAATGCGGCAGTCCATGCAACACCGGGCTCGCGCATGGTCTACAGAGGGCAATTTAAGAATTTTGTCTGATCTGATGGGTGCCTTTTACTAAGATTTGATCGAACGGTCAAAATGTATGCGCTGACGAATGGCATCCGTAGCTCCCGATCGAGATCCAATGGCTGAGATTCATTCCAACGTTAAACTAAAGATTAGAACCCTTCTTTTTGCACAATCGAATGGTTTAGATTCAATCCAACGATTGATCCGATGGCTGGCATGAATTTTGACTTGATCTAAAAAATTTTAAAGGATTTTTAAGCAATTTTTGGACCGTTTGATCAACATCCAATGGTCAGAATCATCCAGGATCCTAATTTGAGTTATTTTGGGAGTCTTAAACTTAATTTTCAAAGGATTTTGAGAAAAAAATCAATCTCTGAGCCTATAAAATCTGCTATTGCCCAAGAAAAGAACAAGAAGAAGAGTGAGGAAAAAAGAAAAAGTATGAGAGAAATAAAAAAAAGAAAAAGAAAAAGAAGAGAAAGAGAGGAGAGAGGTAGAAAGAGAAGAGAGATTTTTGAGAGAAAGGAAAGGGTTTTTAATTTATTTTTCTTCCGACAATCAAGATATCGATCAAGGAGCTTCTTCTTCTTCACCAACTTCTCCACACCAAGAGCAATGGACAATCAATTTCAGCAATCAAACAGTCTAATTTCTCTATGCTTTTTATTTTATTTGCTATTTTTGAACTTGTTATCATGAACTAAATTTTATTTTACTAAGGCTAAGGTGTAGCCACTCTTTTGATGCAATATTCAGTATGATTTATTTTTAATTTTAAATTTTATTCATGAGGAGTATATAAATTTGATCTTAATGCTTTTAGATTACTGGCCATCTTCTAATTGATCTTATGAACATAGATGTTACGGACCAAGTACATCTATGTTATTGCTTCTTGATTATATACCTTGTATTATGAATCAAATTAGAATTCATATGCATGCAGGAATTTTAGTGCGCTTTGGACGCAGCATATTTTAATTAGAGGATTTCACAAAACTTAATGCATTAATATTTATTTAAATTACACCTGGACCAAAGGATAATTAATAAATATTGAATAGTTTTGCTATGCCTGGACCAAAGGATAGTGAATAAATTAGGAGACTCCACCGTCACATGAAATAAAATTAATCTAATAACCTAAATATTGTATTGACTGAGTTGATAAATCGATTGCCTTAGTAACATATTGCTCTTAAGTTTAAAATCCTAATAATTACACTCTCTCTATTTTCTTAAAATTTTTAATTATTTCTCTATTTTGTTCTTTAATTTCTTATTCTCATAAATCGGTCTTCTAAATAAAGCATAGGAAAGAGCTTTTCAGTACTTGTTTTCCAATCCTCTAGGGGCAATACTCTACTTCACTTTATTACTTGATCGACTGGTGCACTTGCCATAGCTATAAATTAGCACGCATCAAAGCTCATCGTGGATCAGACCATATCTAATAGGATTTGGTTCCTTCATTCTGAAACCCTATTAAGTTGAGGTGTTCTAGGTGGAGTGCATTGAGACACTATGCCATTTTTTTTAAGATAGTCCAAAAATTTTCGACTAAGGTATTCACCTCCTCGATCTGATCGAGGAATCTTAATGAGTTTTTTCGTTTATTTTTCTACTTTATGTCTGAATTTCTTAAACTTTTCAAAAGCTTCAGACTTGTGTCTCATAAGATACACATACCCAAACTTAGATAGATTATCGATAAAGATGATGAAGTAGATAAAATTATCTCTAGCCGGCACATCAAATGAGCCACACACATCAGTATGTACTAGGGCAAGAAGATCCATGGCCCTTTCCCCATGTCCTACAAAAGGGAGTTTAGTCATTTTGCCATGAAGATAAGATTCATAAATTGGATATGACTCGAAAGTCAATGGACTTAATAGTCCGAGTTTCTTCAATTTGTTAATTTTATCTTCTGCTATATGACCTAGTCTTAGGTGCCATACATACCTTTCATTTGGACTATCCCTAGGTCATTTCATGGCATTCACATTTTGCTCAATATTAGAAATAGATACATCAATATGTAACTGGTAAAGACCGTTAATAAGAAAATAGATACATCAATATTAGAAATAGATACTCCCTCTATAGAGATGCAAAAATCTCCATGATAAATGATTTCTAGTGGCTGGTGCGGTCCCACCAACTAACTCATCACCTCACCTAATAGTTATTGGTGATGGATTAGCCAATGAGTGAACAACTCTTGTTCAATGATTCTCTAATCATGGTGCACCCAAACTTGGTCTCTAATTCATGAATCTCACCATGCTTGGAATATTGATCTACTCCTTAGTTAAGTCAGACCCACTATTTGCATAGATTGAATTCCTAATTGAGTCTCTCATCGTGTCCAGAATATTGAGCTCAATCCATCCTCCAGCCCATAGCATCCAATGCCTAATAGACATGGTTGCATCTTCTCGGTACAACTGAACCACTGTAACCAACCAAGAACAATCAATCCCGAAAAGGGCCCGCACATCTACAATGGTGGAAGACCTTAGACTTAATCTTTTCTTAGGGAGATTTAATTTAGATCTCATTAAACTAGACTTGACATAGTCATAACCAGTATGACTAACCTAGTGGCATGGGTTAGCTCGGATTATTGACCACCTCAGATCAGGACTGAGCCAACAAATATGATCAGGTATGTGAGACCGATGGAAGGGATATGCCATTAACTCGACAAGGATGCATTTGAGTCGAGTAGCTCCCAATTAAAAATCAATCGATCGTATCTGCCAAACTTACCTTAGACACCAAATTATTGAGCCAGAATCAATTGGGTTAGCCTACAATTCAGACTCTAACCACTAAGCCTAATTAGGTCTTAGCTTGATCGATCACTCACATGACTCGATCTTGATCCAAACTTAATCCTATTAGGCTGATCAATTTAAGCACAGTTGATCCCATCTAACCAACTCTTGATTTGATTTGATCAACTGCTTAGACCTAATTGAGCTACCCAAGCCCGAACCCAATATTATGAATATGTCTTAGATCTAAAATTCTTAATTTTAGATCTATTTAATATTTCATAATCTTAATTCTTAATTAAGTTTAGGGTTCATAAACAAAATATGCATATTAAATCATAGGATTTTAGGATCTAGGATTTTGCAGAAAGTAAGTTCTTGATTTCTAAATAAGGATGAATGCATAGCACCCCTATACATCATAAGAACACCCCATCGAATGGGAGAGGGCATTTAAATCCTACTTTATTCTTATGACCGGACGGCCAATGGGAATGCCTTAATCAGAAATATACAAAACTACAAAATTAGTTAGATCTACATCATATATCTCATATATAGAAATTGATCTAACTATAAACATATTTTGCAAACATCTCATGTATCATATCATGCATATTTTCATATCTAAATTATCCCATAATTATCCAAAAAATTATATTTAAATTGATCACATCAAAATAAATTCTAATCTAGATAATTACGTAGAACTACTCTACAACTAGTCTGAACATGCATTCATCATATCTCATATGATCCAAAAATTAAATAATTTTATTTTTTGTTTTTTAGATCTTATTATAATATTTATAAAATCAAAAAATAATAAATAAATAGATCTAAAATTATAACTTAATTAAATTAAATTATGAACATGCAAGACTATGTATAGAACAGTTCTATTTTACAACTAGTCATGCATCTTGTAAAACTTAGATCTAAATTATTTAATTTTAACTTTTATGATTTTAGATCTAATCACATCTCATGTGACATCTAAAATCTCCTATTTAATAGATCAAAAATAAATTTAAATTAGATCTGAATAATTTTTAGAACCTAGTTCTGATAGCAGTTGAAGGAGAAATCCTGATTTCCTGGGTTAGATTCGTTCAGATTTGATTGGATCAAGAGAGATATTTCAAAAATTTCTTTTATGAATCTAGATTAGATATGAGATGTTTCAACTCTAATTTTATAGATCTAATAAATAAAAATAAAAATAAGTTAAATTTAATTTAATTTATACCTTGATGTTGGGTAATTAGATTACCCTTTGATGATCCTGCTGTTTGCCTGAGGTTTTGGATCTAGCCACGCAAGCGTCTGACCTCTACCGGTATCCACTCAGACTGAATCTAGAGATCTTCTCCTTCTTTATCATCTCTCTAAATATCAGATCTAAATCTAATTTGGAGAATCTTCAAAACTCCTTTTGAAGATCTGCAGTCATCTCTGCAGTAGTGTTGCCTTCTTCCTTTCTCGTCACCTTTCTCTTACCTGGATTGCACCAAACTGGAGCCCAAATCTCCTTGGGCATGGAGAGGAGAGAGAGGACCAAAATATGGCATGGAGGAGGGAGAGGGGCAGCATTAGGGCATGGGCTAAGAGAGAACTCTTTTAAAGTTAGGCACAGATAGGGTTTATATAGATCCTGCTGCGCCATGCAGTGCCACATCATTCCGACCAATCATGTTGCTTCGTGAAATCAGATCTAAATCTAATTAGTAGGATGACATCACCTGATCCAATCAGATGAGAGCTCAATTCATCCTTAGATAGTGCCTAAGACTGATCAAAGTCTATTCCTAGGCAGCACCTAAGTAGAATCCAAGAAGCAACTTGGAGTCCCAACTGTATGGGACTCCAGGCACCCCTATCCATTGGCGCATGACTTCCTAGGCATGCGCCCCCCTCCTTTCCAATTTATAGTAAAGAGACGAGCCCCTATCTACTCTCCTATGGGTGCATGACATATGGATAGATGTCTAAGTATCAAATGTCAATGTTTGACTAAAGTTAAAAGATAAGAATTAGCAGGTGATGGAAAATGATAGGTATTGTCTCAAATTTATCTCATAAATTAAGACAACGTTTTTCTGATCTGATCAAGCTCTAGTCAGACCAAGTAAAGGTACCGAGTGAGCACAAACATATTTGGCTCTGTTGAGATAACTTTTAATGATAGTAGAAGAAGAACTTTAGGCTCAATCATGTGTTAGCATGATTTTCTAGAACCTAATTGAATCTTATTCAAATCAATTGAACTGGATTAGTCTAACTGATGATATCCAGATCCAGACCCTTGTTTGTATGACCTAGTTAGGTTTAGTTCTAAATGATAATAGGATATGTCATGATCTCTATCATCAACATTATCGAAATACCTTTCCATAGATCAGAACTTATTTTGAGTCATACAACTAGAATGATCGATCATCCAAATCATTCTAATTGCTCCTAAAATCTACCAGTGACACCTAGAAGTATATGGTGGCAATCCATCAAAACTAAAAATAAACCTCTCAGTATAGCTACCTATGTGATTAAGTTCTTCTATCCTAAGCCTCGATCAGATTAGGGTTAAGGTGAACTCGTCAAACCCTAATTTCCACCATATGATTTAATCATTCGATTCAAGTCCGATGTGAAAACCTTAATAGAAACTCTTTCTATTATTCCACTCTGCCATAGCCATGGGCTTAAGGACTTGATTATCATGATCATCATAGGGCTGCTCCTCATCCATTAAGATAGATAGATTTTCTCTTGGTGCAATCCAATTCCTACAATGAACATGCTATAGCCAACATACACCTCAGGGTTTCGAATGGCTAGGAGATCGAGTCATGGTGTAGTCAAATTATAACACCCTCAAGGTGAACTACTGATGCACCTCAAGTCAAAGAACCAGACACACTACTGCAGCTTCAAGCCAATCATCGACGAGTAGATAGACTTTCTTATGACTGCTCGAGGTGGTCACGCTCAGTGCTCTCGTTCTCTAACGAGTACCTATACTCTCACTCCAGTATCTCTACACCATAGACTCAAGACTCATCTACTATAAAAAAATGATTATACACCAACCTTCTGGATCAATCACCATCCTCATGATGATCCTACGGTCGAGAGCATTTTATGAGTTAATAATGAAAATTTTTGTCTTAAATTTTCAACTCTTGAAAATAAGAATTATCATTACCATTAACTCAAGGGATGTATCACAGACACTAAATATGAATTTATGATAGAAAATAATCCATTTTATTATTTATAGTTAAAATTATAATTTTGTTCCTAGAAGTGTATTATAAGTGTCAGCCAATTCTAGCTTCTAGGACATACATATCTAACACATGGCATGTCATTAAATCAAAAATTAAAATATAAAGAAGAAATTAAAATATGTTCATCACTTCAGCATGTATATACACTACATCTAATGCAGGTATGAAAATAATAGATCAAATCTATTATCTATGCAAGTTAGATATTCTAACTTACTGACCCAAACTTGAGGATGAAGTTGTGAGCCGCACATACGTTCGACCTCTAAGAGTCATCCACACAAGCCCATGATGATGATCAGAAGTCCTAATGCAGGAAATCAGCACGGTATGCTAGTACTGTGCTGATCCTTTTTTGATGGTCGATCTAGAATCACCTTCTTCAAATCTTGGATTCTCCAATTTTTAGAAGGGGAAGAGATTTTGAACCAGAGACACCTCTCAAAAATCTCTAAAGGAGGAAGAGATCAAAGAAAAATCCTAGAAGAAGAACCCTTCTTCCTCTTCGTGTTTTCTCTCACCTAGACACCTAGATTGGTGTCATGAAATCCCCATGCCCCAAATTTTTTTCTCCCTAATTTTTACATGAACCAAAGATCTCTCCATGGTCTAGCATCCACAAAAGAATCAGCTAAAAATTCATTTTAAATATTAAGATATGGAAGAGTCTTGTCTAGATCAAATACCTAAACAAGGTAGGTCCAAAATAGGCAACTAGTTAGGGCGCCCCCTCCTTTCTTTATGCTGTGGACCATCAGGAATAAGCACACAAAATCCTCCTCTTTTTCATGAAAAGATGAGAGAAAAATTAGGGATGTGGATAGCACAAAGGAAGGAGGAGTTTTAGGTGCCTAAAATTTTATCTCATAGAATTTAAATCAAAACCAACTCCTAGTTTGACTTGGTCCATAACCAAATGCCATCAAAGGAATAAGAAAAGACTATGGGCATGCACGAGGGCCTGGAAAAAAGTTTTTCCACATTCAAAATCAAAGAGAAGGGGCATGGGGGGCGTGAGGGGTCGATGGTGCAAGGAGTAGGAAGTCCTAGTCATACTAGGATTCCTATTTTGACTTGGTCCAAGATGGTTTCTCAAACCAAATCAAACCAAAATTAATTCAATCCAATTAAATTAGGTCCTAAACTAATTAAAAACTTAATTAAATTAGATTTAATTTTAATTAAATTTTATAATCAAATTAGAAAATTAGGTTGATCCAAGCCCTAGTTGAACTAGGACTAGTTCTTTCTTGCACATGGCTTATCCAATAAATCAATTGAACTTGATCCAATCAAATTCAGACTAAATTTAATTAAATTATATTTAATTAGACTTAATCTCAATCTTTTGGCTTAATCAAATTAATTCAATTAGCAATCAAATTGCTAATCGATCATCCTATAATACTTGCACTAAGTTAAACATCAATCGTATTGATCGTTTAACCCTAGAACGATTCTTAATCATTGATCAACCATTCAATCAGATCATGAGCTCTAAAGAATGTGACCTCATAGGTCTGAACCTAAGCCAGTAGCATAGGAATAAATTTTTATACCAATCCAAGTAACCATCTAGCAATGGTATTCGACGGTCGGACATGTCAAATATGTAGAACAACATCTTTAGAATCTATGCGAATATAGTTTCCATATAATTCATTCCCTTAACTAAAATGCTCGTAGGACATCTCAGACTTCAACTATCAACTCTGATTAGGTTGTCTACATTATATTTTAAAATATAAATCTATCTGATGGATTATCCTGGCTAAGATTTTGCTATATTGAAATATAGTGATACATTCTTCTCCAACTCTTGGAGTGGTCAATTCTATCTTGATCATATTTTGACTTCATAAGTACTTGACTATGCCCAAAAGCCTTCCATTACTGAATTATAAATTCAGTTAGTCCAGCATCAGAGCATAGTAAGTTGCTTGCAAGTCACTAAAGCGATCTCAGATCTAAGGGATACTTATACCTATATCCCATTAGAGATATTCTCGACAGCAGAATGCTCTAGAGTTGGTCACGTTCAATGACAATATAACCATACATCTCATCTATATGCCATACCAGTGTCTCCACACTCCTTGATTAAGAGGATAACCAACCTATATGGCATACAGCGATCGATGCTCGATAGACGATGTCATCCTAATTAACAGCCTATCATTGAGTCATAAACAGATTTAAGAACTAATTGATAAATTCTTTCCATATCGAAGCTAAATAGTCCTAAGGACTTCACCACAATAATAGAGTTCGTTAGAAGATGAATACTTTATGATAAAAAAATATTAAAAATATAATTTATTTATTAATAAATTAATTATAAATATAATGTAGCACAACCATCAATAGACTGATGATTGACTTTAGAACATATTTTTCAATAACCTAGCCTTCAATCCCCAAAAAAATTGATATCCGACTCACCACTATTCTAATTAAAGGTAGATCGATTTTAATCATCATTTGATGCTCTAACGATAAGCAGTTAAATTTTTGGCACCATTGCCAAAAATTATAGTATGATTGCTTTAATTAATTATAAATTAATTAATTAATTTTTAAAATAAAAAATAAAATATAAAAATATAAAAATATAAAAAAAATATAAAAAAATATTTTTATTGCTCTTTAATTTTATTTATTTAATTATTATCTTTCATAATTGACTTTTTTGCTTCATATAATTTTGATTAATTTACTACTTTTTAGACTTAATCACTTGAATTTATTTTTTTTGCAAAACCAAATAAATCAAATACCTAAAATACACTTAGAAAAAGATAAAATCATAAATCCTAAAAAATTATTGACATCTCATAATACTTAATTAATTTAGTGAAACTAAAAATATAATATAAAATTAATTTTAATATATTTAAATATCTTTTTTTTATTTATAATGCATATTCATAATATACTTTAAGGGCACAACCTATTAAAGAAGATAAGATGAGAATTTGATCATCCTTCCTTAGCCCACAAACCACCACCCTATATATTGCATTGACCTCTTGTGCTCATTAGGACAAGAAAACCCTAGAGTTGGATCAGGTTCGAATTGGTTAATTATTTAATGTCTAAGGCAAGTGGTTCAAATATTATAGTTTTCAATTAATTTCATTGATTGACCTGGCTAACTCAGTTGGTGTCTAAGAAAAGCAACGAACAGAAAATCTTCCACATCTTATACTTACCTAGCCGAATCAGTTATCCAATTTTGAGCTTGGAGTGCTCAAAGATGATCTTAGAATAGTTAGAAGTTGTCTAGGCCTAGGTTAACCCTAAGGTAGAGAGTCCATATTTGCTTAACTTGATTGCTATTAACACCAAATTTAAACCTGGTTAAACCACTCCTCTCTCTTGCATCTCTAGATTTAGAACTTCTTAGGACTCATGTTTAGAATCCTCTTATTTCTTTCTCTCTCATCTTTCTAAATTTTCTTAAAAAAATATTAAAAATTAAAAAATTATTAGTTAATTAAAAAATATATAAAAATTTTAAAAAATAAAAATAGAAACTTGGAAAAGAAAATCTGGTTGATTAGTAAGAGTAGATTCAAACCCTACCTTAATTCAAGAAATTTCTAAGTCCACTATGGATCAAGAACCTCAGACTCTAATGGACCTTTGGTACCTAGTAGACTCAGCCCAACCATCCTATATTCGATTACCCCAGATCGATGCAACCAATTTTGTAATTAAACATCAAATCATCAATATGCTCCTTAAATTCACCGAAATTGAGGATGCATATATTTTCATTAGAGAATTTGAGGAAGCATGTGACACTATGAGAATACATCAACTTTTTGATGATTCTATTAAACTTAGACTGATTAATTTTGTCCTTAAGACAAATGCTAAAATATGGCTATGTAGTCTATCCAAACACTCGATCACAACATGAGATGGCTTTACAAAAATATTCTTGAGAAAATTCTTCTCACATCACAAAACAGCCAAGTTAATGAATGAAATTAATCAATTTTGTCAATTAAAAGGTGAGCCATTTTGAAAATATCTAGACTATTTTAAAAATCATTTAAGCCAATGCCCACGTCATGGGATACAAATTTTGATATTGTGCCAAATTTTTTATGAAGGTTTAGAATCAAATTCTAGAATTATGCTAGAGTCAATGTGCCAGGGCCAATTCATGTATAAGGAAGCTAATGATGTCTGATAATTCTAAGAGGATCTAGCAGAAAGGAGTCTACAATGGGAGGCAACTAGGAAAATAGAAAAACCCATACCAAAAAGAGGAGGGATGTACCATGTCCAAACTTCTTCAACTAAATTTGCAAACCTAGCCCATAGAGTTGAGGCCTTAGAATTACATAGATCAGCCAATGTAAATCAAGTGTTTGCTTTCATGTGCAATGGCTGTAGTGCACCAGACCATATCATAGAGGAATGTCCCTTGTTGATGAAACAGACTGATAATGATTATGCATAGGTGAATGCAGCCTATCAAAAACCTACCAATGATCCATATGCATCAACCTATAATCTAGGGTGAAAAAACCATCCAAACTTTTTTTGGTCACCAAACACTAATTCAGGCAATACTAATCAAGAATCTAATTTTTCTTGGCCCCAAGGATCAAATTTAAATAGACCTAATGTCAACCAATCTTACTCAAGACCCAACCAACCATTGAACAATCAAACTGATCAATGGATTAATTCAATAGAAAAAACCTTGGAAGCTATGATGAAATCGAAAAATGATATTACCAACCAACTTATAAATTCACACTCTCAAGCCATTGACCATCTAGAAATACAGTTAAGTCAGTTAGCCATAGCTTTTAGTGAAAGAAAAAAAGGTGGATTGCTAAGTCAACCTAAGGCTAACCCTAGAATCCAAAACAATCAAAAACCCCAATAAGGAGCCCAGATTAATCAATTAAATGCTATTCATATACTAAGATCTCGAAAAAAAATAGATAATCATGTGAGTACATCTGAAGCACCAGAAGAGAAAATAGAAGATCCACCATCTGAACCTATATTTGAATAGGGCCAGTCTGAAGAACCTAAAGAAATAGAACCTGATTCACCAGCTGAGCCCAAACCAGAATTAGTTGGACCAACATCCAGGATTGTAGCACCCTTCCCTAATAGACTTAAATCCAACCAAAACTCTGCCCAACTAGATAAAATTTTGGAGGTCTTTAAGCAAGTAAAAATAAATACTCCTTTGTTAGATATGATCCAACAAGTTCCATCATATGCTAAATTTTTGAAGGATTTGTGTACCAGAAAAAATACTACCAATGTACCTAAGAGAGCCTTCCTAGTCGAGTGTGAGTTCATACCTGTCAAACCATGTACCAGTGAAATACAAAGATCCAGGATCTTCCACTATTTCTTGTATCGTAGGAAAAATCCTCATTAATAATGCTCTATTAGACCTAGAGGCAAGTGTCAATATACTACCCTATTCAGTTTATGAAAAGCTAGAGTTGAGAGAATTAAAGCCTATAGGAATGACTTTACAATTAACAGATCAATCCTTAAAAGTTCCAAGAGGAATAGTAGAGGATGTATTAATTAAGGTTGGTGATTTCATCTACCCAGTAGACTTTGTGATTTTAGAAATTGAACCTATAATAAACCAAAATGGCCACATCCCAATTATATTAGGTAGACCACTTTTAGCCATAGTCAATGCTCAAATCAATTATCAAATCAATCTAATGAAGCTTTTCTTTGGTAATATGACCACGGATCTAAATATTTTGATCCTATCTAAAACAAATCAACTTAGAGACCTCAACTTAATATAGGACAATGTTTATGAACACATTGACCTGGGTGAAGAACAATCTAATATGGAACTATGGGCAAATCAAAACTATGAAGAATTTGAAGAGGTCAATGATTTAGCCATAATCAATATGGAACTTAGATGGAAACCTCCAGTTGAACCATTGTCTAGACCATCAGTGGAGGAAACACCTAAGATAGAATTAAAAACACTCCCCAAACACTTAAAATATGCATACCTAAGTCCATCAGAAACCTTGCCAGCAATTATTTCAGTGGACCTAGACCCTATACAAGAGGGAGAATTATTGACTATTCTTAAGGAGAATAAAGAAGCATTGGGATGGACCATGGCTGATTTAAAGGGTATTAGTCCATTGATTGTTCAACATAGAATTCATTTATTAGAAGAAGCTAAGCCTAAACAAGATCCCCAAAGAAGACTTAACCCAGCCATGAAAGTTGTAAAGAATGAAATAATAGAACTCCTTGACAATGGAATAATATATCCAATCTTAGATAGTTCATGGGTAAGTCTGGTATAAGTGGTACCCAAGAAGTAAGGAGTTACTATGGTCTAGAACAATAATAATGAATTGATCCCAACAAGAGTTTAAACAAGATGGAGGGTCTGCATTGATTATAGAAAATTAAATATGGCTACCCAAAAGGATCATTTTTCTCTACCCTTCATAGACCAAATGTTAGAAAGACTAGCAGGGCAAGACTTTTATTGCTTTTTGGATGGATACTCGAGATTTAACCAGATTCCTATAGCCCCTAAGGATCAAGAAAAGACTATCTGTACCTATCCATATAGAACATTTGCCTATAGACGCATGCCTTTTGGCTTATGTAATGCACCAGCTACTTTTCAAAGATGCATGACTAGTATTTCTCAGACATGGTTGAAAGATTTTTTGAAATTTTTATGGACGACTTCTCCATCTTTGGATCCACCTTCACTAATTGTCTTCATCATCTTAAGCTAGTCTTAGAAAGATGTAAAGAAAAGCATCTGGTTCTGAATTGGAAAGAATGTCAATTTATGGTTAAGGCATAGCCTCTGGTCATGTAATTTCAAAATGAGGTATAGAAGTAGATAAAGCCAAGGTATATTTAATTGAAAACCTTCCACCACCTAGATTAGTAAAAGAAATTTGCTCTTTTCTTGGATATGCCAGATTCTATAAAGGATTTATCACAAATTTTAGGAAAGTAGCTCGACCATTAACTAACTTGTTAGCTAAAGATGTCAAATTTGACTTCACACCTAAATGTCTTGAATCCTTTGAAAGTCTAAAGAAAGAATTAACTTCGGCCCTAATTATTCATCTACCTATTTGGACTCAACATATCTTATGTGCGATGCATCTGATCATGCTATAGGGGCTGTTCTAGGTCAAAAGATAAATAAGCTATGTCGAGTGATCTATTATGCTAGCAGGACTTTAAATGAAGCACAACTTAATTACTCAACTACTGAAAAGAAAGTTTTAGCTGTGATATTTGCTTTAGAAAAATTTAGATCCTACTTAATGGGTTCTTATATAATTATCTATACTGATCACTCATCTATTAAGCACCTTCTCTCAAAGAAAGATGCTAAGGCATGGCTAATTAGATGGAGACTTCTTTTGCAAGAATTTGATCTAGAAATCAGGGATAAGAAAGGTATTGAAAATATAGTGGTAGATCACTTATCTCATCTATCAATCGCACCAATTGAAGAGATACTTGTTAATGAGTCCTTTCTTAATGAACAATTGTTATCAGTAATATCAGAACTTTGGTATACCGATGTAGTGAATTTCTTAGCTACCGACCAAATTCTAATGCACTAGACCACTCAGGACAAAAATAAACTTTTTTCTCTAGTAAAGTATTTTATTTGGGATGATCCATATCTATTCAAATAATGTCCTAACCAAATCATAAGAAGATACATCCCAGATGAAGAAGTTAGGAACATTTTATGAGGGAAAAACCTATTTTTCCGACATAGGATCATTCAGATCTGATTGGATCTAAAGAAATATTTCAAATTTTTTTTTTTAAAATTCTATTTAGATCTGAGACTTCTCATATTTGATCATAGAGATCTAACATTAAAAGTTAAAAATAAAATTAAATCAAATTTAATTTTAAGTATCTGATTTGGTAATCTAATTATCCTACAATGATCCTGTTGATTCCTGAGGTTTTGAAAGGAGCCACGCATGCATTTGGCCTCTACTAGTATCCACTCGGGCAGAATCTAAATATCTTTTCCTCATGAATCTCTCCTCCAAAAATTAAATCTGGATCTGATTTGAAAAGCCTTTAAAATGACTTCTAAGGGCAGCCTGTTCGTCTCACGAACACCGTCGCATAGATGCTAAATCTTATGTCAAAAACCTTGGACCTTCAACTCAGATTTATGCCTAACCTTTTAAGAATGTAGAAGAGAGAGAGAGAGAGAGAGAGGATAGATAGGGTGTGGATATCAGAGGGAAGGCTCCTTTGGATGTGGAAAAAATAAATTATGTTGAGGCAATTTCGTGAGAAGAGTTCTTATACTAGACATAGCACCATAAAGAGTCCCTTTTTGATCAAAAACCTTATTAATTTGACCATTGAGACTCTTGGACTTGATCCCCATGAAAAACCCCAGATCTAATCTAGTTTTGACACCAAAAATCCATCTGATAGTTGGTGGCATGAAAGGATAAGGAAGAGTCCATGTGCATCTAGGACTCTTCCCTTACGAGTTTGATTCAAATTAAACTCTATCAAAACCTAGTCTAGGCACCTCCAAAAATCACAAAATTTTGTACACCCAAAGTATAACTCGTGGACTATCACATATACAAAAATTAGAGCAAAATAATTTTTAAAAAATTTTAAAATTCTCTGATCATATGATCCTCAATTCTCTCAGTTGGGTCAACTATTGATCCTAGTCCAATTGCACTAGGAATGAATTTAATTTTCATAATTAATCTAAACTAGACTCATTCCCATCAGATGAAAATAAACTCATTCAAGATATAGAAATGAGTCAAATCAAATTTGACTTGGTTGTAATGAATCAAAATGATTACAGAAGGAGAAAGTCAGGCTCAATCGTGTGCTAGCATGATTACCTTGAACCTGATTGGATCTAATCTAAATCAACCAAACTAGGTTAGCTTAATTGATGACATCTAGACCCAAACCCTTATTTGTGTGACCCAGTTAGGTTCAGTTCCATATGGTAATGAGATATGTCATGATCTCCATCATCGATATCATTGAAATATCTTTCGATGGATCAGAACTTTTTTTATTCATACAATTAGAATGATCGATCATCAAAATCATTCTAATTGCTCCCAAAATCCACCAGTGATACCTAGCAGCATATGGTGGCAACCCATCAAATTAAAGGTAAATCTCTCGGTGCAGCTACCTATGTGATTGGGTTCTTCTATCTTGAGCCCCGATAGGATTAGGGTTAAGGTGAACTCGTCAAACCCAATATCCATCATATGAATTAATCATTTGATTCGAGTCCTATGTAAAGCCCTTATAGAAACTCTTTCTATCATCTTCACTCTGCCATGACCATATGCTTATGGACTTGATTCTCATGATCATCATAGGGCTACTCCTCATTTACTAGGTAGATAGATCCCTTATTGGTGCAATCCAATTTCTATAATGAACGTACTATAGCCAATATACACCTCAAGATTCTGAATGGCTAGGAGATTGAGTTATAGTATCGTCAAACTATAACGTCCTCAAGGTGAATTGCCGATGCACCTCAGTTCAAAGAATTAGACATACTGCTGCAACATCGAGCCAGTCATCGACGAGAAGATAGACTTTCTTATGAATGCTCGAGGTGATCATGCTTAGTGCCCTCGTTCTCTAATGAGTATCTGTACTCTCGCTCTGATGTCTCCACATCATAGACTCAAGACTCATCTACTCAAAGAAAGCAATCATACACCAACCTTCCAGATCAATCACCATCCTCATGATGATCTCACGGTCGGGAGCAGTTTACGAGTTAATTATAAAAATTCATGTCTTAAATTTTTAACTCTTTGAAAATATGAATTATCATTACCATTAACTCAAAGAATGTATCACATAAACTTTAAATACACACTATGATAGAAAATAATATTTTTACTAATTTATAGTCAAAATTATAAAATTATCCTTATAAGTGTATTATAAGTGTTAGCCAATCTAGCTTTTAGGGCACACATCTAACAAACTCCCACTTGACCTAAATCCAATTGGCTACAAATCTAAGTCCCATCTTCTCAAGGTGGGCTTCGATCTTCTACTAGCCTAAAGGCTTCGTCAGTGAATCTATAGCATTATCCGCGGAATCGACTCTCTTGACCTTGACGTAACCCTTCTCGAGGTAATCGTAGATGAGGTAGAATCGTCGCTCGATGTGCTTGAATTTTTGGTGAGACCTGGACTCGTTAGCTAGGGCTATGGTGCCATTATTATCGCAGTACAGAGGGATGGCATCTGATGGCATCGCTCTAAGTTCTACAACAAACTTCTTGTACCAAAATGCCTCCATTATTGCTTTTGATGTAGCGATGTACTCTACTTCCATGGTGAAATCTGCTATTACAGTCTACTTGAAACTCTTCTAGCTGATAGCACCACCATTACACACAAACAGACTATTCGATGTCAACTTTCAATCATCTATATCAGACATAAAATCTGAGTTTGTATAACCCTAGACCTAATGTTCTCTATTACCAAAAACCAAGAACATATCCTTAGTCCTTCTTAAGTACTTAAGGATACATTTCACAGAAGTCCAGTACTCTTCATCTGGATTTGACTGATATTTGCTCGTGACACTCATAGCATGGGCGATATCAGATCGTGTACATAGCATGGCGTACATGAGGCTCCCTATTGCCGAAGCATATGGGATCTTGCTCATGCATTCAATCTCCGCAGGTGTGTTGGGACACATCTTCTTGGAAAGATGAATGCCATGTCTGAAGGGCACCAATCCCCTCTTGGAGTTTTCCATGCTAAATCTCTTTAGTACCTCCACTATGTACATCACTGTGAGAGACCCAACATCCTATTTGGTCTATCCCTATAGATCTTAATTCCTAAAATAAATGATGCTTCTCCTAGGTCTTTCATAGAGACCTCTTTTGATAACCATATTTTAACTACGATCAACATGGGAATATCATTTTCAATAAGGAGGATGTCATCCACGTATAGTACGAGGAAGACAACAATGCTCCCACTAACCTTTTTGAATACACACTATTCTTCCTCATTCTTAATGAATTCAAATGATTTGATCACATCATTGAAACGAGCATTCTAGCTCCGAGATACTTGCTTAAGTCCATAGATGGACCTTTGTAGCTTGCAGACCTTGTGATTAGCATCACTACATGTGAAACCTAGTGGCTGTTCTATATAGATATCTTCCTCAAGATATCCATTTAAGAAGGCCATTTTTACGTCCATTTGTCATATTTCATAATCAAAATAGACTGTAACAGCAAGCAATGTGCTGATGGATTTTAGTATGACTATTGGTGAGAAGGTATCCTGATAGTCAATGCCTTCACGCTGACTATATCCTTTCATCACTAACCTAGCCTTGAATGTCTCCATATTTCAATCTGCACCTATCTTTCTCTTATAGATCTATTTACATCTAATAGGTACTATACCTTCAGGTGGATCTACCAAGATCCAGACTTCGTTCGAGCACATTGAGTCAATCTCTGACTTCATTGCCTCTAACCATTTTTCGGAGTCGATATCTAATATCGCCTCATCATAGATTTTGGGATCATCATGATGAACCCCATTTTTTATGCGAAACATTTTCTCTACATTCTTTGAAATTATACCTAAGTACCTTTTAGAAGGACGAAAAATTCTTTTTGATCTATGAGGTGGAGGAGGTAGTGATTGGACTGGCTCAATCTAATTGGGTTTCATAGGGTCCTTAGCTCGTTGCTCTTGGGAGACTTTCTCCTCAAGCCTAATCTGCCTCCAATGCCACCATCTTGAATAAAGTATTTTTCAAAGAAGATGGCATGTCAACTCATAATCACATTGTGGTCTTTCGGAATATAGAAATAATATCCTAATGACTCTTTAGGATATCCTATGAACCAAGCTTTAAAGGACCTATACTCTAACTTATCTGCCTATTGTCTCTTTGACATGAGCCGGACAATTCCCAAATTCTGAAGATGACTCAGACTTGGTTTCTTACCATGTTATATCTCATACGGTGTGGTAGGAATGGTTTTAGGGAAAATCCTATTCAGTAAATATATAACGATCATTAGACTATGTCCCCAAAGAAATTTAGGAAGATCCGTGAAGCTCATCATAGATCGGACCATATCTAACAAGGTTTGATTTCTTCATTCTAAAATTCCATTGAGTTGAGGTATTCTAGGTGGAGTCCGTTGAGAGACTATACCATTTTGCTTAAGATAGTCTAGAAATTTTCGACTAACGTATTCACCTACTCGATCTGATCGAAGAACCTTAATGGATTTTTTGATTTATTTTCTTACTTCATGTCCAAATTTTTTGAACTTTTCAAAAGCTTTAGATTTATGTCGCATCAAATACACATATTCATACTACGACAAATCATCGGTAAAGGTGATAAAGTAGACATAGTTGCCTCTTGCTGGCACATAATAGTGTGTACTAGGACATATAGTTCTGTGGCCCTTTCCCCATGTCCTACAAAAGAGAGCTCGGTCAGTTTGCCATGAAGGCATGATTCATAAATCGGATATGACTCAAAAGTCAATGGACTTAATAGCCCAAATTTCTTCAATTTGTTAATCATGTATTCTGCTATATGACCTAGCCTAAGGTGCCATAGATACCTATCATTTAGACTATCCCTAGGTCATTTTGATCATATGGCATTCACATTTTGCTCAATATTAAAAATAGAAACATCAATATGTAACTGATAGAGACCATTTATAAGAGAACCACTTGTAATTTTATTTCTTTCCTAAAGAATATTATAATGGTCCTTAAGAAAACTAATTACAAAGCCTTTCTATGTTAAATATGAAATAGAAATCAAATTTTTGCTTGCTGCAGGCACATAAAAATAGTCTCTAAGAACTAAATCTAACCCTAATGGTAATCATAGAGGATAGGTTTTCACAGCCACTACAGCAACTCTTGCTCTATTTTCGATACGTATGATCATCTCACTTTTCCTCAGCCTCCTGCTATCCACAAGACCTTACATAGAAGTGCATAAGTGAGCACTAGAACCAGAGTCAAGCACCCAACTGGATGTAGAAGAAGCCATAAGGTTAGATTCTATAATGAGCATACCTCCAGAAGGACCTGCCTCCTTCTTGTTCTTCAGGCTGGCTAGGTACAAGGGGCAGTTCTACTTTCAATGATTGTCTGTATTGCAATAAAAATATTTTCTTTATCAGTGGCCTTCTTCTTTGGCTCTACCTTCTTCTTCTTTCCACCATCCATCTTCTACTTCTTCACAGACTTCTTCTTCTTTCCAAAAGATTTTTTCTTAGAAGAAGTCCACTCCATAGCAAGTACTGAGCCTTTAGAACCTTTCATAGAAAGCTCAATAGTAACCAGCATATTCATTAGTTCTGCCAAAGTATTTTGTAGTTTATGCATATGGTAGTTCATGATGAACTGCCCATACGCATCAGTCAAGGTTTGCAAAATTATATCAATCTGTAAATCCTTATGCAACTTGATACTGAGCTTCTTAAGCTCTTCTATGTCCTTGATCATCATCAGACAATAATCTTAGATCAACTATCCATCATGCATTTGAGCCTTAAAAAGTCTTCTAGTGACTTGATATTTGGCTGTGCGACTTTGTTCACCAAACAACTCTTGCAGGTAAGCCAACATTTGATGGCTAGTCTTAATGTCTTCATGTTGGCACTAAAGCTCATCAGACATTGAGCCCAATATGTAATACCTGACTTTATTATCAACATCCATCCACTTCTCTAGAGATGCTCTCTTATCAGCGGATGGATGGGCTGGTAAGATGGGAGGATCCTGTTTCAATACATAAGTCAACTTCTCAGAACCCAAAATAATTTTGAAGTTTCGAAGCCAATCCTTGAAGTTGGGTCCGGTCAGTCTATGGGTGTCCAGGATACGAGCTAGTGGATTGGACGCAGATATTTTTTTATAGAGAGCCAAAATTTTTAGTTAGATTTTATAATTAGACTTAATCAATTTATTTAAAAATTTTATTTTTTAAAATAAATTAGGCTTCCACTATTTTCTCAAATTTCTACACTTCTTAGGTAGAGATGCAAAAAATCTTCATGATCAATTGATTTCTAGTGAGTGGTGCAGTCCCACCGACTGGCTCACCACCTCACCTAATAGTTACTAGTGATGGATTAACCGATGAGTGAATAACTCTTATCCAATGATTCTCTAATCATGGTGCACCTAATCTTGGTCTCTAATTCATAAATCTCACCATGTTCAAAATACTGATCCACTCCTTAGTTAAGTCAGATCCATCATTTGCATGAATTGAATTTTTGATTGGATCCCTCACCATATCTAAAATATTGAGCCTAATCCATCCTCCAACCCATAGCATCCAATGCCTAATAGACATGGTTGCATCTTTCTGATGCAATTAAACCATTATAACCAGCCGAGAATAATCAACCTTAGGAAGGGCCTGCACATCTACAATGGTGGAAGACCAATTGACTTAATCTTTTCTTAGGAAGATTCAATTTAGGTCTCTTAGACTTGACTCAGTCATAACGGTTATGACAAGACTAGTGGCATGGGTTAGCTCGAATTATTAGCCACCTCAAATCAAAACTAGGTTGACACAAATGGCCAGATAAGTAAGATCGGTGGAAGGAATATGCTATTAACTAGACAAGAATGAATTCAGGTCGAGTAGCTCCTAATTAAAAATCAATTAATCGTATCTACCAAACTTACCTTAGACACCAAATTATCGAACCTGAACTAATCGAGTTAACCTACAATTCAGGCTCAAATCATGAAGCCAAATTAGATCTTAACTGGATTGATCACATGTGGCTGCAAGTCGACATTGACCCAGACTTACAACTATTGGGCTAGTCAATTCTAAGCAATCTTGATCCCATCTAATCAACTCTTGATTCAGTTTGATCAACCGCTAGATCTAATTGAGCTACCCAAGTTTGAACCCAATTTTATGAAAATATCTTAGATCCAAAAATTTTCAATTTTAGACCTAATTAATTTCATAATCTTAATTCTTAATTATGATTCGGTTCATAAATTAAAAATATGTATCAAAATTCTAGGATTTCAGGATCTAGGATTTTACAGAAAATATGTTCTGATTTCTGATTAAGGACGAACGTGCAACAACCCTACATGCCATAAGAACAACTCATCGAATGGGAGGAGAGGGCCTTTAAATCCTATTTTTTTCTTATGATCAGATGGCTAAGGAGAATATCTTAATCAGAAATATAATTGAAACTATAAAACTAGTTAGATCTAGATCATATATCACATATATAATTAATGATCTAACTAATACATGCTTTGCATACATCTCATGTATCATCACTAAAATAAATATGCATGTATTTTAGATCTAAAATATCATATATAATATCTAAAAAATAGATTAAAATTTGATCATATCAAAATAAAACTATTCTAGATAATTTGTAGAACTATTCTACAACTAGTCTAAAATGCATCTTTTCATATCACATATGAATAAATCAAAAATTAAAAACTTTATTTTCTATTTTTTATATCTGATTAAAATAATTAGAATATCAGAAAAATAAAACTTAAATAGATATAAAATCCTATTTAATCAAATTAATAATATGATTATACTAGACTACACATAGAACTATTTTATTCCCAGTCTAGTCATGCATCTCATACATATTAGATTTAAATAATTTAATTTTAAATTTTTGATTTTAGATCTAATCATATCTGATGTGATATCTAAAACTTTTTAATATCAAATAAGAAATAAAAATAAAATTAGATCTAAAATAGATCCAAAGAACTGCAATCGCAGCTCTGATAACAGTTGAAGGAAAAACATATTTTTCTGGCACATGATCATTTAGATCTGATTGGATTTAAAAAAATATTTTAAAATTTATTTTCTAAAATTTTAATCAGATCTAAGACTTCTCAAAACTGATCATAGAGATTTGATATTAAAAGTTAAAAATAAAATTAAATTTAATTTAATTTTAAGTACCTAATTTGGTAATGTAATTATCCTACGATGATCCTATTGATTCCTGAGGTTCTAGAAGGAGCTACGCACATGCCTGACCTCTACTGGTATCCACTAAAGCAAGATCTGAATATCTTCTCCTCATAAATCTCTCCTTCAAAAGTTAGATCTAAATCTGATTTGAGAAGCCTTGAAAATAACTTCTGAGGGCAGCCTATTCGTCTCACGAACGCCGTTGCATAGATATTGAATCTTGTGCCAAAAACCTTGGAACTTTAACTCAAATTTGTGCCTAACTTTTTAGGAATGTAGAAGAGAGGGAGAGAGAGAAGATAGAGGGGGCATTGATATCAGAGGAAAGGCTCCTTTGGGTGTGGAAAAAATAAATTACGTTGAGGTAATTTTGTGAGAAGAGTTCTTATACTAGACATAGCATCATAAAGAGTCCCTTTTTAACAAAAAAACCTTATTAATTCGACCATTGGGACTCTTGGACCTGATCTCCATAAAAAACCCCAGATCCCATCTAGTTTTGATGTCAAAAATCCATCTGAAAGGTGGCGGCATGAAAGGATAAGGAAGAGTCCATGTGCATCTAGGACTCTTCCCTTATGAGTTTAATCCAAATCAAACTCTATCAAAACTTGGTCTTGGCACCTCCAAAAATCTCAAACTTTTGCACACCCAAAGTATTACTCATTCGCTATCACATATCTAAAGAATAGGGCAAAATGATTTCTAAAAAAATTTCTAAAATTCTCTAATCATGTAACCCTCAATTCTCTTAATTGGGTCAACTATTGACCCTAGTCCAATTACACTAGGAATGAATTTAATTTTCATAAGTAATCCGACCTAGATTTATTTCAATCAGATGAAAATAAATGCATTCAAGATATAAGAATGAGTCAAATCAAATTCAACTTAGTTGTGATGAATCAGAAAGATTACAGAAGGAGAAAGTCAGGCTCAATCGTGTGCTAGCACGATTACCTTAAACCTAATTAGATCTAATCCAAATCAATCGAACTAGGTTAGCTCAATTGATGACATCTAGATCCAAACCCTTATTTGTGTGATCTAGTTAGGTTTAATTTTGTATGATAATGAGACATATCATGATCTCCATCACCGACATTATCAAAATATCTTTTGATGGATCAAAACTTTTCTGATTCATACAATTAGAATGATCGATCATCAAAATGATTTTAATTGCTTTCAAAATCAATTAGTGATACCTCACAGTATATGGTGGCAATCCATCATAATTGAAAGTGAACCTCTCGGTGCAGCTACCTGTGTAATTGGGTTCTTGTATCTTGAGCCCCGATAGGATTAGGGTTAAGGTGAACTCATCAAACTCAATGTCCATCATATGAAATAATCATTCGATTTGAGTCCAATGTGAAACCCTTATAGAAACTCTTTCTATCATCTTCACTCCACCATGGCCATAGGCTTATGGACTCGATTCTAATGATCATCATAAGGCTACTCCTCATCTATTGAGGTAGATAGATCTCTTATTAGTGCAATCCAATTCCTACAATAAACGTACTATAGCCAACGTACAGCTCAGGATTCCGAATGGCTAGGAGATCGAGTTATGGTATAGTCAAACTACAACACCCTTAAGGTGAATTATCAATGCACCTCTGGTCAAAGAACCAGATACACTACTACAACATCGAGCCAGTCATCGATGAGAAGGTAGACTTTCTTATGAATTTTTGAGGTGGTCACGCTCAGTGCCCTCATTCTCTAACGAGTATCTTTACTCTCGCTTTGATGTCTCCACACCGTAGACTCAAGACTCATCTACTCAAAGAAAGTGATCGTACACTAATCTTTTGGATCAATCACCATCCTCATGATGATCCCACGATCGAAAGCAGTTTATAAGTTAATTATGAAAATTTATATCTTAAATTTTCAACTCTTTAAATATATGAATTGTCATTACCATTAACTCAAAGGATGTATCACATACTCTTTAAATACAAAGTATGATAGAAAATAATTTTTTTATTAATTTATAGTTAAAATTATAAAATTATCCTTAGAAGTGTCTTACAAGTGTTAGCCAATCTGGCTTCTCAGGCACACATCTAACATTTTATTCTTTTGCCATGATCAAGCTTGTGGTGGTCATTTTAGTGCTAAAAAGTCTATAGCTAACGTGCTTCAATGTGGATTCTATTGGCCTAACCTTATTAGAGATGCCTATGAATACTGTAAAAGTTGTGTTAGGTGCCAACAAATAGGATGAATCATAAAGAAAGATATGATGCCTATGAATTCAATTTTAATTGTTAAAATATTTGATGTATGGGGAATAGACTTCATGTGATCTTTTCTAAAATCTTTTGGAAATGAATACATCTTAGTAGCTATTGATTATGTATCCAAATGGGTAGAGATAGTACCATGCAAGACCAATGATAGTAGGATTGTTATCTAATTTCTCAAAGAAAACATCCTTTCTCGATTTGGCATCCTAAGAGCTATTATTAGTGATCATGGAACACACTTCTGCAGCCCATCTTTTGCATCACTAATAAAGAAGTATAATATTAACCACAAATTGGCAACACCCTATCATCCACAAACAAGTGGGCAAGTTGAAGTTTCTAATCGACAAATCAAGCTGATTTTAGAGAAGACAATAAACACAAATAGAAAAGACTGATCTTTGAAATTAATCGATGTACTTTGGACTTATCGCACAGCTTTTAAGACCAACTTAGGGATGTCTTCTTATAGGCTTATTTTTGGTAAAGTAAGTTACTTGCTAGTAGAACTGGAATATAAGGCAATGTGGGCCATTAAACAACTAAATATGAATTTAGATGCAGCAGATGATCTGAGAAAATTACAAATCAATGAACTTGAAGAAATTCAGAATGAAGCCTATGAAAATTCAAAATTTTATAAAGAAAAAACTAAAGCTTATCATGATCAAGTAATTAATAGAAAATCTTTTTCATCCAGACAAAAAGTTCTTCAATATAATTCTAGGCTATACCTATTTTTAGATAAATTAAGATCTTGATGGACTGGACCATATATTATTAAAGAAGTCTTCTCACATAGGGCTATAGAAATTAAAAACCCAAGTAATGGTATTACTTTTAAAGTTAATGGACAATGAATAAAATCATTCTTGGAACTATCTACTGAATCTAATGAAGAAGCTATGGTTCTTTATGAACCTATTTACTTGGATTAATTTTTGGACAAGTCTGGCTGGAGACGTTAGACTTAGCACTTACTGGGAGGCAACTCAGATTTTTACATTTAACATTTTCTTTTTCTTTTAGTTTAACTTTCTTTCAGGACTAATTTAGGGGGGAGAACTACAAGCCCATGCTGAATGAAGATCAAATAAACCAAGATTAAGACCAGAACCATATTAAGCCAGGTAAACTCTTTTCATGATTTTTTTTTATCATTTATCATACTCTATTTTTCTTTTCTTCGTTAAGGACAATGAAAATTATGTTGGAGCGAAGGATAAATAATTTTTTTTAAAATTCTCAAGTATGAGAATAATTAGTCTTATGTACCTAATTTTATCATGATTTGATGTTTTTCAGGTATTTTAATTGATGATTGATTAATGATCTAGAGAATTTTTGAAATACTAAGGACTCAATTATTATGAAAACCTAATAAATGGTCAGGTCTACAATAGATAAATTTTTAAGTAATTCTAAGATCTTCTTCCAGCCTATATTCGATAAAGAATCTACTTTATATGGGTATGAGTGAAAAAAAATTATTATTAGGAAAAAAATTTTGTGAAAAAAAAATTCTAGTCCATACTAAAACTAGAGGATTTAAAGAATAAAGGTGGAGAATTGGTCAAAGAGAAGCTCTAAATTTTACTTTACTTAACCACTATTTTGGATAGAATTAATAATTTGATAATGTATTTCTTAAATCTCTAACCAAATATCAACTGACTTTAGGATAATCTGAAGAAACTTTCATAAGTCGATACACATTTTTAATTTTTTTTTTACTCGAGGATGAGTAAAACTCAAGTTAGAGGGAGGGGAGGTGTGATAATCCTTAAGTATGAGAATAGTTACTCTTATGTACCTAATTTTATCCTGATTTAAAATTTTTCAAGCATTTTAATCAACGATTGATTAATAATCTAAATAATTTTTGAAATACTAAAAACCTAATTATTAAGAAAATCCAATAAATGGTCAGGTCTAGAATAGACAAATTTTTGAGAAATTCTAAAACCTTCTTCCAATGTATATTCGATAAAAAATCTATTTTTTATGGGTATGAGTAAAAAAAATTATTATTATGAAAAAAAATTAAAAAAAAAATTAAAAAAATAAAAATAAAAAGTAAGTTCTAAACATTGGTCTCCCATAGAGTAATCGGATTCCATTGCCTAAGTAAGTAATGTTATTCACGTAAAAAAGTTGGCAATGTGAAGAAGCTTGTTATATAGTAAGCTTTAACCTATAGCCTATTTGACTTAAGCTAGTAATCCTGATGGGTATTCTACACCTAATGTCCTAAAGCCAATTGGTTTGGGAGTCGTTGGTCCAAAGCTCGCTATAAGAATTAAATAGAAAGCTTAAGAGGTTAAAACATTGTACTAACTCTAAAAGAAAAAAACTCTAGTCCATACTAAAATTAGAAGATTTAAAGAATGAAAGTAAAAAATTGATCAAAGAAAAGCTCTAAATTTTATGTTCTTCACTTAACCACTATTTGGAATAGAATTAATAATCTGATGATATATTTTTTAAATCTCTAACCTAGTATCAACTGACTTAAGGATGACCTGAAGAAACTTTCATAAGTTGGTACATATTTCTAATATTTTTTTTTACTTGAGGATGAGTAAAACTCAAGTTGGAGGGTATGATAATTACCATAATTCATAAATAAAATATTAAAATAATTTAATAATTAATATTTATTTTAAAAAATTAATATTTTTATTAATATTTTGTAGGAAAGAAGACCATCAATGTGAAGAACTTGATTTATGGGTTCCAACGTAATAAATTTCACCCAAATCGAAGCTAAAATAAAAAAGTTATGAAGCTTAGAAGTTAAAATAAAAAAAATAAAAAAAAGAAGACCGGTGCATGGTGGACCGACCGGCCAGTCCATGGAATAGGCGCAGACCTTCCAGCTCAGTAGGCATGGCCAATCAGCGGTTGCCATGTGGCAAACCTAGACCTCTAAAAGGTTCATAAAATTTCTATCATGGTGTATAGGGGCATTTTGTTCATTTTTCCTAGCACGTTGGCTTCTGATTGGCTATGGTCTTCGACATGGCCGGTCCATGGCAGTTTACGGTGATAGTTTTGCACGATCGAATGGTGGATGTTGATTTCGATGGAGATCTAACGATTGATATTTATTTCGACTTGATTAAGGTTTCTAGAGGAGATTTGGCACGATCCAACAATGAAAATTCATCCAGGCGATGATCCTATGGCTAGAATTAATCCAGAGGCCTAATCAGGGATTTAAATGGCTAATCTTGATAGTTTTTGAGTTGATTTTGGATCATTTGATCAAGATCCGATGGCCAGGAAGCTTCAAGGTGTTTAAAATCGATCTAGACTTGGATTTTGACTCTGAAATTGCTGTGAAGACCTTGTTTCCTCTTCTATTTAAGCACTCTTACTCCCATAGCATGAGAAAAAGTCTTCTAAGCCAAAAAAAAGAAGAGAAAAATAGAGTTTTTTCTCTTTTATTCCTTCTCCTTATTTCTTCCTTCTTTCTTTTTCTGATTTTCAATCAAAGGAGCTCTAAAGATGCTGGGAGTGAGCAGATCGTCTACCATTCATGGCTAAGAAGCTAAATTCTAAGAAAGTAGATGAAGTCTTCTAAACATGGGTTGTAATTTTTTTTTTATCTTTTATAATTTTTTTTATGCAAACATATTCTCATGCCTAGTTTTTAATGAAATTTATTTTTATGCCTGAGATCTTGACTCTATGGCATGCTTATTATTAATCTAAATAAATTGTATTCATTGAGATAGGTTATGATTGGTAGATACAGTCTATAATTAATTTAATAATTTATTTTAGAGAAAGTCATTAAAAGCTATGTTCTAAATTTTTAAGAATTAAAGTATTGAATAATTTATGATTTCATAGAGATGGATCATAATCAAAAGATGTAATTCATACTCTAAGAAAATAAATTATAATCATAACTAAATTCTTTAAAATATTAATTTTTGCATTAAAAAGTATTACCATAACCCTGTTAGAGATGGATTCAAAATTTTAGAATATTTTTCATTAAATCAAAAATCCTAATTAATTAAGTATTTGCATTCTTTTTATTTTTGCTTTAATTTACTAAACTTTTGATTACCTCTCTTTAATCTACTTAATTGAATTCCTAATTTAAAATTAATTTATTTATTTTTAATCAAATTGAACGTAACATAGCCTCTAATCCTTAAGGAAATCGACACCCGACTCACCACTATTCTAATTAATAGATAGATCGATTTTAATTATCATTTGATGCTCTAACGACAAGCAGTTAGTGGCTGAGAAAGTTTATCATTGAGCTCAGAGTAGCATCTTTTCTAGATAATACAGTCCTACTTTACTGTGATACACTAGTGCCATAGCTTAGATGAAGAAACCAAAGGTACACCAATGGATGAAGCACATTCTGCGCTGCTTCCACTTGATCTGGAAGATCATGAATCAAGGTGACATTGATCTTTAAAAGATCGATGGAAAAAAGAATCTGACGGACCCCTTCACTAATGCCCTGGTGATAAAAGAGTTTGACAACCAGAAGTCAAATATGGGTATTAGATACTATGCCGAGTGGCTTTAGGATAAATGGAAGTTATTGAAAAATGTATTCCAGAGTCAATCATCAGTCCATTGATGGTTGAGCTATATTATAATTATAATTAATTTATTAATTAATAAAATATATTTTTAGCATTTTTATCATACATTTTCATCTTCTAACAAACTTCATTATTGTGACGAAGTCCTTAGGACTATTTAGGTTTGATAAAGAAAGAATTTATCGATTAGTTCTTAAAACTATTTACGATCAAATGATAGGCTGTTAATAAGGATGACAACGTCTATCGAGCATAGGTCGCTGTATGCCATATAGGTTGGTTGTCCTCTTAACCAAGAAGTGTGGAGACACTAGTATGGCATACAGGTGAGATGTAGGGGTATATCGTCACTGAATGTGATCAACTCCAAAGCATTCTACTATCGAGAATATCTCTAATGGGATATAAGTATCCCTTAGACTTGAGATCACCTTAGTGAATTGCAAGCAACTTATTGTGCTTTGGTACTAGACTAACTAAATTTTTAATTCAATAATAAAAGACTTTTGGGCATAGTCAAGTACTTGCAAAGTTGGTATGTGATCAAGATGGAATTGACCACTCCAAGAGTTGGAGAAGAATGTATCACTATATTTCAATATAGCAAAATCTTGGCTAAGATAATCCATGAGATGGATTTGATATTTTGAAATATAATATGGACAGCTTGATCAGAGTTGACATTTGAACTCTGAGGTATCCTATGAGTATTTTGGTCAAGGAAATGAATTACATGAAAATAATATCCACATGGGTTCTAAAGATGTTGTTCTACACATTCGACCTATCCAACCATTGGATATCATTGCTAGATGGTTACATCGATAGGTACAGAAATTTGTTCCTATACTATCAGCTTAGGTTTAGACTTATGAGATCACACACATTAGAACTCATGGTCTAATCGAATGGTTGATCAACGATTAAGAATCGTTCGAGTGTTAAATGATCAATATGATTGGTGTTTAACCTAGTTCAAGTGTTGTAGGAAGATCGATTAGCAATTAGATTGATAATTGACTTAATTTGATTAAGACAAAGGGCTGAGATTAAGTTGAATTGAATATAATTTAATTAAACTTAATTTGGACTTGATTGGATAAAGTTCAATTGGTTTATTGGATAAGTCAAGTGCAAGAAAGAGCTAGTTCTAGTTCAACTAGGACTTGGGTCAACCCAATTTTCTAATTTAATTATAAAATTAAATCAAAATTAAATCTAATTTAATATAATTTAATTAAGTACTTAATTGGGTTAGAGCCTAATTTAGTTAGTTTGACTTGATTTTGGTTTAAGTTGGTTTGAGAAATAACTTTGACCAATTCATAGATGGAATCCTAGTAAAATTAGGATTCCGTCTTGTGCCACCTTAGCCCCCATGCCCCCATGCCATCTTTCTCTCTTCTTTTTGGCATGAAATCTTTTCTTCCAGGTATATCATGCATGCCCCTTCTCTCCCTCTCTTTTTCATATGGAAATTAGGTGGTGGACCAAGTCAAAGGTAGTAGTTTGTTTTGATTTTGGATTCTTTGATATAGAATCCTAACAAACCACAACTCCTTGCATGTGTGCCGCTCTCCTTCCTATTTCTTCTCTGGTTTCCATAGTGAAAAGGAATAATTTGGTGTGCCAAAAGCTTGAGTTCCATGCCAAAATGAAAGGAGGGGGCGCCCAAGTGTTGGGCACCCCAATCAGTTGTGCTATTTTTGTCTTTCCTAGTTTAAGAGTTTGATCCAACAAGGACTCCTCTATATCTCTCTATATAGGATGAATTTTGGGCTGATTTTTGGTCATATTCTAGATCATTGAGAGACTTTGGTGCATGTGAAAAATAGAGAGAAAGAGTATTAGGGCATGGAGATTTTATAGATGCTAAACTAGGTGTCTAGGTGAGAGAACAGAGAAGAAAAGGAGGGTGTTCTTCTAGGGTTGTCTTGTTTATCTATTTTCCTCCTCCTTTTTGAGATTATTTGAGAGTGTCTTAGATCTATAATTTCTCCTCCTTTTTCTTATCTTTAGAAGAGTCCAAATCTAGAAGAAGAAAGCACTAGATTGATCATCAAAGAAGGATCAGTACAGTACTAGCATACTGTGCTAATTTCCTGCATTGGACTTTCGATCGTGGTTCGTGGGCTCGTGTAGATGACTCCTAGAGGTTGGATGCATGTGCGGCTTGCAACATCATCCTCAAGTTCGAATCAGCAAGTTAGAATATCTAACTTATATAAGTAATAGATCTAATCTATTTTACATACCTGCATTAGATGTAGTGTAGATGCATGTTGATGTGATCAACATATTTTATTTTCTTCCTTATGTTTAATTTTTGATTTAATGTCATGCCATAACCATATAATAAGACATTAGATCTAGGGTATTTTGTAGTATTAAAAAATAATTTTGATTAATTTTAGTCTTTTTCTGTCTGATCATGAAAAAGTTTCAAGATCAAGTCCTGAAATTCTAGATCTGGTTCCTTCAAGCTTCTCCTTAGACGAGCTTTCATACCTTGCCATAACTAGCAGATCATGGCATTCCTACGTCAAGAACCTTGGGTGTGTGAGCCAGAGTTAGCAAAAGAACCTCATCATCAAAATAAGTCTGAACTTCTCCTTAAAGAGCCTAGCTGCGATCCTAAATCGATGAATCCACTGTCCTTTTCAGCCTTCAACCCAAAATAATTATTCACTTGCAGACGACCTTGAAGATAGCTGAACTTCAAGGGAGCAGTTCACACTAACATGTGTTTTGGTTGTGTCTGCCTACCCCAACTACCAACCAACCCCTGATAACTATTGATCAAGACAAACTCCTTCCAAATGAGCTCCTCCCGATCGTCGAACAGACTCCTTCCAGATGAACTCCTTTCAGATGAGCTCCTCCCGATCATCGAACAAACTCCTTCCAGTCACCAACGGACTCCTTCCAGTCGAACTCCTTCCAGTCATCAAGCGGACTTCTTCCAGTCAAACTTCTTTCAATCAAAGCTTCTTTTGATGGTTGAACTAACCACCTTACATTCTGAATATCGATTCAGCAGACTTAAACAGTAGAAGGACCTCATCATCTATACAAGTTCAACTTCCAACTCAGCAAATATCCGCTAGCCTATAGACAATCTTGAAAATAATCGAACCTCTCCAGAACTGCTAGAACATAGAGTTCTTCACTATTAACAGCTTTCTCACATGCATAATAGTTCTGATCGAACTATAGCTATTAATCTTCAATAAATTGGCAAGTCGTGATAACAGACACTACCCTCCGTAATAAACTCCACGTGGCCCTGAATAACCCACTAACAGGCATTTATGGCTATCACCCTCAGTTTGTTATGAGCTCCTTCAATATAAGGGATCCTTCAGATATATTTTTCTCTCAAAACTCTAATATCCTACAAAAAACTCCATTCTTGTTTCTCCTGAGCACTCCATTCTTGTTGATCGGAGAACTAACTTAAGTATTGAAAGGTCCTACCGGAGCCACCCACCTTAGATCTAGACTTCTTTATATAGGTCCCGTCAGTGGCCTCATCTCCCTCCACTCTAGTGACTCCAATGTCGGCACCATTTTCTGCACCAACAGAATTGGTGGAAGAGAAAGACAACCTGAGCTCTTGTTCTAAAAGAAGTTCTCAATCGATTTCATCTTCTTTCTTCTACTCTCAACCCCTTCGGTTCCTCTCCTTCTGATCTCCATTTGCTTTTATAAGATGCCACCAAGGAAGACTTCTACCCATTGATCTACTGCCTCTACCATCAGATCTGAACCAGACCCACTCAATTTGATCCCCTCACCCGGCATCTCAGCCTCCTCTACTAGCAGTCATGGTGGACCTGGAGTAGTTCAACCTACTGATCCAGCAAGTTAAGGGTCTCACTGAAGCAGTGTAGGCCATGCAGCAATGCCTAGCACCGATCCAGCCAGAGGAAACCTCACCAGAGTATTAGAATCTAGTACAAGGAAGGCACACCTGGGGTAGCTAGCTGATAACCCCTAAAAAGGGAAAGCAGAGAGCAGCGAGCCCCTATTTCGACCATGATTCCACCTCCAAAAGAATTCGCCACCATTCAGCAAGAAGACCCTTGAGATTTGTGATTGAGAAGATCTTCTTGATCAGAAACTTCAAGGATGAATCAGCGGATTGAAAAACTCTGCCATGCTATTCCTACCCACATTGACGACATCTACACCAACCCTCCTTTCTCTCTCCAAATAATGCAAGAGCCCATCCTATCAAACTTCAAGCTTCCTTAGATTGAAAGATATGATGGAACTTCAGATCTGGTTGACCACCTTAAGGAATTTTAGACCATGATGTTGCTCCATAATACACCAAACACCATTATATGCCGAGCTTTTCCCTCAACTTTGAAGTGAATAGCAAAAAATTGGTACTCGAGCCATAAGCTGAGTATGATATACTCCTTTGATCAAATGAGTCATCAGTTTGCAGCTCACTTCATCAGCAATCAATGTCCGAGATGAGGTTTGGACTCCCTCATCAACATCAAATAGAAGGAAGAAGAGTCCATCCAAACTTACGTCAACCATTTTAATGCTATTGCTTTAGAGGTCCGCAATCTGGATCAATCTATTGCCATGGTCTCACTAAAGGATGGCCTCTAGAAGAATGAACTCCTCTTCTTCCTAGAGAAGAGATATCTCCGGGACTTCACCAACATGCTGGCCTAGGCAGAAGGATATGCTCGAGTAGAGGGAGCCTTCAAGTTGAAGGATGAAGAAGCTGCAAAAGAGCGACAGACAGGCGAAAGTAGTAGTCTCATGATCTCTAAAAAACCAAGTAAAGCTTGATTGCACTCCAGAACTCCTTCCGAGGACTAACGAGTTTGGACTCCACCCCAATCTTGCCAACAAAAAATGCCCAGATCAAAGAATGTGGCAGAGCTTCCCTCCCAAAAGATTTCATAACTACACTTCATTGAATATTTCAAAATCCTAAGTCTTGAGAGAGATCAAGAATTAGCTACCGAGATCAGAAGGATTACGATCTCCTTCAAACAAGCATAATTAGAGCAAGTATTGTTTGTATCATCATGATCATGATTATAATACTGAAGAATGTTTTCAGCTTGAAGATGAAATTAAGGAACTAGTCTGGCGAGGTTGCCTAGACTAATCCTATAATGTTAGTCTAAGAGGAGAGGAGAGCAACTAAGAGCTCTTTCATAACCAAAGTAGATCCAGGGCGAAGGATTTCAAGGAGACCGACCTCCACATGGAATCATTAGCACCATGGTCGGAAGACATCAGCAAGAAAAGATATAGAGGAGCTACACAATTCCATCCTTAGGATTTTAAGAACCTGTTATGTGTAATGTCAATAGCCACTTATTCAATAATGAATTATTAATCTAATATTTCTATCTTTTATGAAAATTGAACTATAGCATGAAAAGACCAAGCTAGACTTCTTCCTCAGGCCAAATAAAGAGAATCTAGTATAGGAGATAAGATCTGCATCAATCTTGGCCAGAGATAAGATCTCTCTCGAGCTCTAACGGGAGATGAGATCTCCATCAATCTCAACCAGAGATAAGATCTCTTCCGAGCCCTGACAAGAGATATGATCCTGATCCCTAATAGAAGATGAGATCTTCATCAACCTTGGCAAGAGATAAGATCTCTCCTGAGCTCTAATAGGAGATGAGATCTCCATCAACCTCGATCAAAGATAAGATCTTTCCCAAGCCTTAACGGAGATAAGATCTCCATCAACCTCGGTCAGAGATAAAATCTCTCTCAATACCTAATAGGAGATGAGATCTTCATCAATCTCGGCTAGAGATAAAATCTCTTTCGAGTCTTGACGGAAGATAAGATCTCCATCAACCTCGACCAGAGATAAGATCTCTCCCGACCCCTAATAGGAGATAAGATCTCCATCAACCTTGGCCAGAGGTAAGATCTCCTTCGAATCTCAGCAAGAGATGAAATCTCCTCCAAACTCTAAAAAGAGGTGAGGACTCTCTTAAACTCAGAAGAAGACAATCAACGACCCTTCAGTACCCTAGCAACCTTCTCAAGATTAGGAGGAGAACCTCATCCTGACAAGGGTAAAAGCTGACCACGTTAGGAATAGGAGGAGAACCTCATCCTAATGTGGATAAAGATCTTCAGTCATCTAAGATAAAGAAATGGAGAGAGGCCCTCTCAATGGCTCTTCAGTGCCCCAACAATCTTATCAAGAATAGAAGGAGAATCTCATCCTGATAAGGATAAAAATTAACTATGTTAGGAACAGGAGGAGGACCTCGTCCTAATATGGGTGGAGACCTCTAATTATTTAAAATAAAAGGTGATTTTCAAGACAATATCCACGTTAAGCATGATAAGAAAATGAAGAAATCAACAGACATCAAATCCAAATAATGCAAAAAGATAATTTAAAAAAATATCATTTCATTGAAGTTAATGTTCATTACAAATGAAGGTCTACAAGACCATGTACAAAAGAAGAATGGATGAAGTCCTAAGAAGGACCAGATTCTTCGAACTTCGGACTACTAGCCCCTGCCATTACTAAAGACTGCTTCAAGCCATTGATTTCTACCTCAAGCACATCTTCGATGGGAATTTCAAAATCTTGTCCTCTCTAGTCATCACGTATTGAAGAAGCTTCGGTGCCAGTGCAAATAATGCCAAAATTCTCCACCTCACAAAAGTGGAAAGTTAGAAAAGAACTTCGGCACTTGCATTTGTACTTCCTTCTTTTGAACTTCAAACTTTGAAGTACGGAGAGTAGTGTTGGTGATAAATTCACTCCTACCAAAGTTCGGCAAGATGCTCAACCTCGGTGCGATCCTGCCTGATAGAGGCGACCATGACCAAACTTCAACTAGTGAATTCTTGCTCCAATCCACTCTAAGATGGCCGACCTCCAACTTGTGCATGCTGGACGATCTTCTCGACTTTCATTATCAGATCTTTCAAATAACTACAAAATCTGAAAGGCATCTTGGATATCATCCGAACATGCTGGAACAATAAAAACAATCGCCTGAGCAATTAGCTAAGTATTTGGCTAAGTATTCCATCCCTATGTAGTCCAGCCCAGCCAATCTCAAAGCTGGCCGAACTCCTTTCTAAACAGATCCTTTTCAAGCCAAATCTCATCATTACAATTGGGTCTCACATCAATGATCTCAGACTGGCAGAGCTTCTCCTTAGACGAACTTCTATACCTCGCTATAAGTCGTAGATCTTGGCATTCCTACGTCAAGAATCTTGGGTGTACGAGCCAGAGTTAGCAAAAGGACCTCATCATTAAAATAAGTCTGAACTTCTTCCTAAAGAGCTTGGCCGCAGTCCTAAATTGGTGAATCCACTATCCTTTTCAACCTTCAACCCAGAAAAATTATTTACTTGTGGATAACCTTGAAGATAGCTGAACTTCAAGGGACTAGTTGGGACTCACCAATGTTCTGATTATGTCCACCTACCACAGCTACCAACCAACCCCTGATTACTATTGATCTAGATGAAATCCTTCCAATTAAGCTCCTCCCGACTGTCGAATAGGCTCCTTCTGGATGAACTCCTTCCAAATGAGCTCCTCCCAATTGCTAAACAAGCTCCTTCCAGTCGAACTCCTTCCAGTCGAACTCCTTTCAGTCACCAAGCAGACTCCTTCCAATCAAACTCCTTCTAGTCAAAGCTTCTTTTGGTGGTTGAACTAACCACCTTGCATTCTGAACATCAATTGAGCAGACTTAAATTGCAGAAGGACGTTGTCATCTACACAAGTTCAACTCTCAACTCAATAAATATCTGCCAACTTGCAAACAACCTCGAAAATGACCGAACCACTCCAGAACTGCTTGGACACAGAGTTCTTCATTGTTAACAGCTTGCTCATAGACATAATAGTTCTAATCGAACTATAGCTATTTGATGGATCCTGGTACCACTCTGATACCAATTATTGTAGAGAAGAAGAACAAAGTAGATGGCTAGCACCTAGGGCTTAAAGTTGGAACTAAAGAGAGAAGAGTAGAGAATGTTTAGGAAGAAAAGTTCAATTGTATTCCACTCTATTATAAAGATTCAATATCTAGATTTATATATCCTAGAATTTCTGCTATACCACATGAATCCTAATAAACCCAAATCCTTACTGAAAAACTTTCCTAGGCTAATCCAATACATGAAAGCACTCACCAAGTCCATATACATATGTCTCACATGCTCTCATCCCCTAGATCTAAACTCAATCCATACATGAGTTTGCCCCCTTAAGACCTTACTGGTCCAAGCCTTAAGACCCTTTGATAAAAGCCTATCCTAAATCCAAATAGAAAACCCCATCCAGTTTTGTTCGCCACCATCGAGCCGACTCTATCAAGAGCCAAGCTGGCTTGGCTGCATCTCACCCAAATCCCATCTTCTGTCTGGCTGAGACAGCCGACTCAACTGCATCCTGAGTCAGCTTGATCTCAGCTCGAGCTAGCTTGACTGCGTATCCAAGCCAACTCGCCTGTGTGTCGCCCCTTATCTTGGCTTATTCTTTTTCTAACTTTGGTTCTTTGCTCCATCTTGTATCCCAGATCTTTGAAGCACGTATCAGAACTCTCAAGGTCCTTACACCTGAACCTCAAGTCCATGCAGGACTACATGCTGCCTTCATCTAGGATAAATCCTGTCCTAGCCCAAGGACTCACACCCATCCTAATCTTCTGAAGCCAACATCCTGGCTCCTCCTATGGCCTCCCAAGACTTAGAAGCTCCATACCAGATCCTACAATCTCCACCTTGGTGTACCCAAACTATGGAACACCTGGCAATGTTCCTCTACACGAACCCACTGTTGATGCACGCCTTGACAGCTACTTATGCACACCTTGCCCCCACTATTCTTCTTCAGCTTCTGAGCTCTCTTTGAGGCCTTTGGGATAACCGCGTCTATCGCTGAAGATCTTGTCTTGCTTCTACGCACCATCCTTGGAGTTGTAAGCATCCTACTGCTTGGCAGCCACATCAACTATCCTAAACTTTCTTAGAGAATTTGTAGTAATCCTATGTCGGTTATTGCTGCATACCTTTACACGATCTCCTCAGAACTTTGTCTATCCTCTCGCACATGATGCTCCACTTAGAACTATGCATCTCCGACATTGGTGTTAGGATATTGGTCCTTCTGCACTCCTCCGCTCTGAACTCATGTCGCATCTCTCTCCATTTGTGAAGCCACCTCTACCCGATGCTCTATCTAAAATCAAAGTCTCCCTAATGTTGGAAAAGTCGACTCTATAATCGAGTCTCCTAAGGACAACAACTCAATGCTATACTACTGAGCCTGCTGCTGTGCCTCGGACACTATCGCTGTCCCTTCGGACCATTCGCACTCTGCAGACCTATCTGAAACTATCTCAGATACACCATACCCCATGGGCTCCTTTGAGACCATCAGGAGCTCATCTGACTCTTCACTTGAAGTGACTATATCGATGAAATCCAAGTTTTCTCCTTCCTTGCACTTCTTTCAAAGTGGACATTCTCGCTTAAAGTGCCCTGCTTCACTACACTTGAAGCATCTCTTGGATCCCTTTCTGCCCCTTCGCTGACCCTTCTTCTTTCCTTGCCTGGGCCTCTCTAAAATCATAAGACCCTCTTGGAAGACTTCCCTCTTCATCACATATTCTCACTGCTTGTTGGACCTTTGCACTGATACAATCTCCTCATACACCAGCATCTCCTTACCATATAGCAACATCATCACCAATGGAAAAAAGCTCCCAGGTAGTGAACATAGCAACATTAAATTTTTATCCTCCTCTTTGAGATCCATCCCAATGTTGAGCAAATCCATGCTCATCCGATTGAACCACTGAATATGCCCCACAACATCATCACCCTCTTGCATCCGAAGGCTATACAGTTGCTTCTTCACCATCAACTTGTTGCACATATTCTCCTCCATGTACAACTGATGTAACCTTGACCATAAACCCTTGATGTCTTCTCCTCTAACATGTCATATAGCATCTCATTTATCAGACAAGATCTAATCATGGCACATACTCTTTTCTCCAAGGACACCCACTCCTTATCTATCATCCCCTCTAGCCTATCTATCAAGGCTGAATCTAATCTCATCTAGACCAGCAAATCCTCCATCCAAACCTTCTATATTATGAAACTTTTTTTTCATTAAACTTCTCAAATCCTACCTTCAACCTGCTGTTCTTCATGATCGTACGAATCAAAAATAGCAAATAGGTGGATCTAAAAAAAATACCTTGAATAGAGAGGGTGGACAGCAGCCTTGTGATCTCTTTCTTTCTCATGAAGCCTGGAGAAAGCTTTTAGATCTGAACCTCACTATTGATCTCTACTGAAATCTGATCTTCTTCCTCTTCCATGCTCAACCAGGCTCTAGTACCACTTGTTGGTGAAGGAAAAAATAGATTTTTCTATCACAGGATGCATCTGATCGGATCAAATTTTTAATGAAATAATTTTAAAAATTTTTTATGAGCTGATCAAATTTGAGAGTTCTCAAATCTTGTTATATTGATCTAAAATTAGAAGTAAAATAAAAATAAAATAGTGATAATAGTTATCACTTGATCGGATAAATTATTTATCCATTATGATGATCTGACAACTAATCCAAGATTCTGATTGAGCCATGCATGCACCCGATCTCTACTAGTATCCACTCAGGTCAGATCTAAAAGTCTCCTCCTTCTAGATCTAATTTCCAAAGATCAGATCTGGAATCAATCTGATGTGCCTTTGATCTAATCTTTGACAACAACATGTCCATCTCACAATTAGGGAACAACAATGCAACCTTCGTAGGATCAGCAACCTAACTCATGTTCGCTGATGTACCCAACTCTTGGGCATGAGGAGAAGGAGAGAAGCAGGAAGAGGGCATGGGAAAATAGTGGGAGAGGCAGGGCTTTGTTGTGGTATCAAAATTAATTGCCAACACCTTTGGCAAGAGGTCTATTTATAGACCAAAACTTAGAGTCCCTCTGCATATGACTTTGAACAGGTCAAAGACAACATGCAGTAGGACTTTCCCATGAAGTCCATGCCACAATCTGAATTCCTTCTCATTTTGTCACACAAAATGAATGGAATTAGTGTGCCAACAAGTTTGGACAAATCAAAGTTGGCACAGATAACAACTCTCCCAGAGTTTGAATGGTTTCAAACAATTTGACCCATTCAAACTTCATTTAAATGGGTAACTATCCATGCCTATCCAAAGTGGGCGCATGTCAAAGGGCAGAGGGACATGCATCCTCTTGGAGCTCTCTCTCCCTCATAACATCTAGGGGCACGCACCCAAGAGAAAATTCCAAGGGTCATGCCACTTCTTTCTTTCTTGCATAGATGGGTCAATGCCTTTTCATGTCCCATCTAATAGATTTATGTCAAGTCCTAATCAAGTTAGACAAGCCTTGATCAGGCCAGGACTCAATCCAGTTAGATCAAGAAAACACCATCTAGAATTTTTGAGAGAGGCTTGTCCAAATTTCATCTCATGATTTTAGGATAAGCCCTAATCTAGCAAAGACAACCTTTGTCTTGCTCCAATCTTATGGGATTTAGGACAAGCCTTGATCAGGCAAGGACAAGGTCCAGTTAGATCAAGACAAATTCCTACGGAGTTTATGGATGAGCCTTGTCCAAATAGCTCCAGAAATTAGCAGATCTTGTCTTGTTTCCATCCGATGGAATAGGACAAGCCTAGATCAGGTAAGGATAAGACTTTTTTAATCTAGATAAGTTTCAGTCAAACTAGGATAGAGCCATACAAGGCGCTCGGATAAGTCAAATCTAATTTGGGTTAGCTAAGACGAACCAGAAAGATGACAAAAGGAGAATATTAGGTTCAATCGTGTGCTAGCATGATTTTCTTGAACCTAATTGGATCTAATCCAAATCAATCAAATTGGATTAGCTCAATTGATAACATCCAGACCCAAACTCTTATTTGTGTAATCTAGTTAGGTTCAGTTCTGTATGATAATGGGATATGTGGTGATCTCCATCAATGACATCATAGAAATACCTTTTAATGGACTAGAACTCTTCCAATTCATCCAATTAGAATTGTCAATCATCAAGATAATTCTAATTGGTCCTAAAATTCAAAAGTGATACCTAATAGTATATAGTGGCAATCCATCAGAATCGAAAAGTGAACCTCTTGATGCAGCTACATGTGTGATTGGGTTCTTTTACCATGAGCACCAATTGAATTAGGATTAAGGTAAACTCGTCAAACCCAACATCCATCATATGAATGAATCATTTGATTCGAGTCCAATGTAAAACACTAATAGAAACTCCTTTCTATTATTTCACACTACCATAGCCATGAATTTTAGGACTCGATCTCATGATCATAATAGAACCACTCCTCCTCTACCGAGGTTGATAGATCCCATCTTGGTGTGATTCAATTCCTACAATGAACATGATATAGCCAACATACACCTCAGAATTTCGAATGGCTAGGAGATCGTGTTATGGTATAGTCAAACTATAACACCCTTAAGGTAAACTGTCGATGCACCTTAGGTCAAAGAATTAGGCACATGCTGCAGCATCGAGCTAGTCATTGATGAGAAGGTAGGCTCTTTTATGACTACTCGAGGTGGTCATGCTCAGTGACCTTATTCTCAATAAGTACCTATACTCTCACTCCGATGTCTCTACACCATAGACTCAAGACTCATCTATCCAGAGGAAGCGATTATACATTAATCTTCTTGATCAATCACCATCCTCGTGATGATCTTATAATCAGAAGCTATTTATAAGTTAATTATGATAACTCATGCATTAAATTCTCAACTCTTGAGAATATATGTTATCATACCTATTAACTCATTGGATGTATCATAGACATCTTATACATAATGTGATAGAATAAATAGCCCTTAAATTTATTTTAAGTCAAAATTATAAAAAGCCGCTAGAAAGTATTTAACAAGGACACACATCTAACAATTTCCCACTTGACCTAAAGCTAATTAGCTACAAATCTAAGTCCCATCCTTTTAAGGTGGGCTTGGATCTTCTGTGGGCCTAAAGGCTTCATCAGTGGGTCAACCGTATGGTCTACATAGTCGACTCTCTTAACCTCAAAGTGTTTCTTCTCGAGATAATCATGGATGAGCAAGAACCATCTTCTTGTAACTCTTCCAACTTGTAGTACCACCATTACATAGGAACAAACTTTTAGATGTCGATTTTCGATCATCTATATCAGACATAAATTCTAAGTCTACATAGCCCTGGATCTAGAGTTCACCATACTTAACCTCTTCAACATGTCCTCTTTGTGAAAGACCCAGCATCCACTTCAGTCTATTCCTATAGATCTAAAATGAAGGATCTCTTACCTAGGTCTTTTAGAAAAAAATTCCTAAATAACCATACTTTGACCTATGTCAGTATGGAAATATCATTTTGAATCAGGAGGATATCATCCATATACAATACGAGGAAGACAATAATGCTCCCATTAACCTTCTTAAACATACTTGATTTCTCCTTGTTCTTGATGAAATCAAATAATTTGATTACATTAAGTATTCCAACTTTGAGATGCTTGCTTTAGTCCATAGATGGACCTTTGCAGCTTGCAGACCTTTATGATCACCATCACTGGATGTGAAAATAAAATGACTATTCCATAAACATCTTCCTCAAGATATCCGTTTATGAACTCCGTTGTCACATCCATCTACCATATTTCATGATTGAAATATACTGCAATGGCAAGCAATGTACGGATGGATGGCCACTGACGAGAAGGTATCCTGATACCCTTTCACTACTAGCCTAGCCTTGAATGTCTCCACATTCTCATCTACACTTATCTTTTCTTTTGAAGATGCATTTACACCCAATAGATACTATACCTTCTGGTGGATCTACCAAGATCCAGATTTAATTCGAGAACATCAAGTCAATCTGTGACTTCATTGCTTCTAACAAATTCTCGAAGTCGATATTTGATATTGCCTCGTCATAGGTTCTAGGATCATCCCCATGAACCTTATTGGGGGTAAACCTTGCTCCCACCAAAGTTCAGTTTGATGCTTAGCCAAATATAATTTATAATCATAGAAGAGCTTCAATCATGGATTCCTCCTTCCGAACTTCTCCATCAATCGAGCTCCTTCCATACTTCTCCATCAGTCAAACTCTTTTTGTACTTTTATATTAGCCAAACTTCTTTCGTACTTCTCCATCAGTTGAACTTCTTTCAGACTTCTCCATCAGCCAAACTCTTTTCGAACTTCTCCATCAGCCAAACTCCTTTCAGACTTCTTCTTTAGTTAGATTCCTCCATTAGACGAATCTTCCTTCAGATTTCTCCTCCGATAGATCTACTTCTAGATTCTTCCAGTGGATCCACTTTCAGATTTCTTTAGTAGATTTTCTTCAAGATTTCTCTAGTCGCTGAGCTTTCGAACTTCTTTCGATCAAACTTTCAGCAGTCACTCAGAAGTGTCTCCTTGCCTACACGAATTCGATTCTATATATGGCATGGAGCAACCCACACATAGACTACCTTAGGGGAGTTTGAACCCCTCTGGAATTGATATAACTCAAAATTCTTCACCGATCGATGTCTACTCCTCTGAACTCTAACTATAAACCTCAACAAACCGGCATATCACGATAATAGATACTACTCTCCATAACAAACTCCATATAGTCCTGAGCAGTCCACTATCGAATGGTTATGGCTATTGCTCTCAGTTTGTTATAGGTTCCGCCTATAAAAGAGATCCTTCAAATACGTTTCGAGAGAAATCTCTCTTTTGCTTCCTAAAATTCTACTACTTTCTTTTCTGAGTACTCCATTTCTATTGGCTAGAAGAGTTGACTTAACCATCGGAGGGTCCTATCGAAGCCACCACCCCCAACTTCAGTTAGGACTTATCTTATAGGTCCCCGATGGTGACCTCATCTCCTCTAGCTCTAGCTCGATTTCAGTATCAACCAGATTCTTTACCAATAGAATTGGTGCTAAAGGAAGGGCCTAAACCTTCTTGAGCCCTTATTCTAAAAGGAGTACCCAGCCAATCTTGATCATTTTCTTCTTTTAATCCTTCAAGATCTTTTTCTTCTTTTAATCCTTTGAGAACCATCAAGATCCATCTTTGTTCAATCTTTTTAGCTTAGAAATGCCTCTAAAGTAGATAACCACTCGATGATCCATTGCTTCTACCGTCAGATCTGAGCCAGATCTGCCCATCCCTACTCCATCACCAGCACCTCAACCCCCTCCACCGATGGCCATGGTAGATCCAAAGCAGTTCAATCTGCTGATGCAGCAAATTTGAGGCCTCACCAAAATGGTGCAAGCCATGCAGCAACTCCAGGCGGCAGCTCCACCGAAAAACCTTCCATTGGGGTGTCAAGAATCAATTCCGAGGAGGCATACTTGGGTCGGTAGATCCATCACTTCTGGGAAGAAAAAATAGAGAGCTGAAGAATCTTGTTCGGACCATGATTCCTCTCCAAAAGAAACGTTCCCCATCTACAGTCAGAAACCTTCTAGGATTTATGATCGAGATGATGTTCTCGATTAGAAATTGCAAGAAATAGACCAATGGATTGAGAAACTCGGCCATACCACCCCGGCTCACCATGATGACATCTACACTGATTCCTCCTTCTCTGCTTGAATTATGCAAGAGCCTGTCCCGCCAAACTTTAAGCTTCTCCAATTCAAAAGCTATGATGAGACCTCTGATTCGATTGACCACCTGGAGGTCTTTCAGACCATGATGCTGCTCCATGGCATGCCAGATGCCATCTTATGCCGAGCTTTTCTATCTATCTTGAAGGGAGCAGTAAGAAACTGATACTCGATACTGAAGCTGGGTACAGTTTTCTCTTTCGATCAGATAAGCCATTAGTTTGTGGCTTATTTTGTCAGTAGCTGACATCCCAAGTGAGGTTCAGACTCCCTCATCAACATCAAGCAGAAAGAGGAAGAGTCAATCTGGGCTTGCATCAACCCCTTCAATGCTACTGCATTTGAGGTCTAGAATCTGGACCAGTCTATTGCTATGGCCAAGCTGAAGGGTGGCCTTCAAAGGAATGATCTATTATTCTCCCTAAAGAAGAAGTATCCTAAAAATTTTGTCGATATGCTAGCTTGAGCTGAAGGATGTGCTCAAGCTGAAGAAGCCTTTAAGTTAAAGGATGAGGAAGCCGGAGGAGAGCGATAGGCGGGCGAATCTAGCAAGCCCATAGTTGAAAAAAAGTTGAATAAAGTTCGACTGCACTCTTAGACTCCTTTCGAGCACAAGCGAGATTGAACTCCTTCTCGAGCTCATCATCAAAGAAGCCCTAATAGAAGGGCATGAAGAGATTCCCCCCTAGAAGATTCCATGACTATGCGCCCCTCAATGCTCTGAAAATACAAGTACTGATAGAGATCAAGAAGTAGCTATCAAGGTCGGAGATGATGCATACTCACCCTGACAAGTGCAATCCTAACAAATATTATCTCTACCATCCTGACCATGATCATGATACTGAAGAATGTATTCAACTCTAGGATGAGATCGAGGAGGTCATCAGACGAGGTTGGCTTAGCTGATTTCTACGATGTCGGTGCAAAGGAAGAGAGGATCGATCAAGGGCACTGCCATAACTAGAACCGCCAAGGAGGGAGGGGCAACAGGGAGACCAGCTACCTCTTGGCATCATCAATATAATTTATGGGAGACTTCGATAAGAGGAGGCCAGTGGATCTGAAGGATCGGTGAAGAGACAGAGGACTGAAGAACTCATAGCCTTCACTGAAGTAGATACACAGGGAGTTTAGTTCTCACATGACGACGTGATTATAAGCGCTTTAAATATTGCAGACTATGATATACATCGCATCCTTGTTGATAATGAAAGCTTGATCGATGTTTTATTTCATGATGCTTTCTTCGAAATGTCTATACCTGACAGCCAGCTTAGACCATTGAACTTTCAATTGGTAGACTTCACTAGCGATGTAGTACTAGTTGAAGGTATAATAACTTTGGTTATGGCGGCAGGGCAATATCCAAGGTAGTCCAGGATGCAAATGGATTTTTTGGTAGTAAAAGCACCATCTACTTACAACGCAATCCTCGACCGACCTAGCCTAAACACACTTCAAGCAGTAATGTGAACATATTATTTGAAAATGAAGTTTCCAATAAGCTATGGGATCGAAAAAGTTAGAGAAGATCAAACCCTGGCAAAGCATTGGTATTCAATTGCCTTGCAGATGGATGAGAGGCCAGATCCTTGTTCGATTGATGGGTTGGATGTCTGCGATGATCTGATGGAAGGTGGGGTGAGCCTATGGAAGATCATGTTTTCGTCCCACTGAATGATGAGAATGCGAAGCACATGATGCAGATCGGCTCCAACCTAGTAGAAGAAATACGAGAGCAGCTTGTCGAATTTCTATAGAGGAATGCAGATATTTTTGCTTGGGTCCTCAACGACATGCCTTAGATAGATTTAGAGGTCATGGAACATCGCCTGACTATCGACCCTAAACATCGGCCAGTGAAAGAAAAGATGTGCAGCCATACTTCAGAGAGGCAGAAAGCAATTGCAGAGGAAGTCGACAAGCTCCTCAAGATCAGATTCATCCAAGAAGTTAACTATCTAAACTAGGTCTCTAATGTCGTGCTCATCAAAAAGGCGAATGGCAAGTGGAGAATGTGCTTAGATTTTAAAAAGTTGAACAAAGTCTATCAAAAAGACAACTACCCCCTACCCAGGATTGATCAACTGATGGATGCGACCTGGGACCACGAGCTTCTCACCTTCATGGATGCCTTTTCTAGCTATAACCAAATCTGGATGGCACCAGAGGATGAGGAAAAGACTACTTTTATTACTGACCATGGTCTTTACTATTACAGAATTATGCCTTTTGGATTAAAAAATGCGAAGGTAGCATACCAGTGCCTGGTCAACAAAATCTTCAAGTAGTAGATCAGCCACAATATGAAGGTATATGTAGACGACATGCTTGTCAAGAGCTGAGCTTCAATAAATCATATTGCCGACCTTGAAGAGACCTTCAGCATCTTTAGGAGATACAAGATGAAGCTAAATCCAACCAAGTGCACCTTCGGTATAACTTTGGAAAAATTCTTGGGATTCATGGTGTCGAGGTGTAGAATCCAAATAAATATGGAAAAGATTCGGGCCATTCAAGAGATGACTGCTCCAAAATCAATTAAAGAAGTTCAGCACCTAACTGGAAAGGTGGCAGTCCTAAACCGCTTCATCTCGAGGTCGGCCGAGCAATGTATGCTCTTCTTTCAGCTCTTAAAGCAGTCGAAGAACTTATGTTGGACCACCGAATGTCAACAAGCCTTTAAAAAGCTCAAGGATTACCTCTATTTACCTCCTCTATTAGCAAAGCCCAAATCTAGAGAAAAATTATTTTTGTACCTGGCAGTCTTCCCAGTGGCCCTTATAGCAGTCCTAATCAAAGAGGAGGTAAAAGTACAGTAGCTAATCTATTACATAAGCTAAGTCTTAAGGAACGTCGAGATCAAGTATACTAAGTTAAAAAAACTAACTTATACTTTGCTGATTGCAACCTGAAGGCTTTGACCTTATTTTCAAGGGCACACTATAACTCTCCTCATTGATCGACCAGTTTAAACAGTCCTTCATCGAACGGACAACTCAGGAAGAATCAAAAAATGAAAAATTAAGCCTACAGAATTTGACATCAACTACCGACCTCAACTGTCGATCAAAGCCCAAGTTTTGGCAGATTTTATAGTTGAATGCACCATCCTGGATGAAACCAAGCTTAAACAAGACAAAACAAGCATTCCACAGTTGCAGTGGAGCTCCTTTGAAGAAGGAGCCAACCTTCTTGAAGGTTTTTAGGCCCTATATGTAGATGGGTCATTCAATGCTTCTGGTGCAGGTGTAGGACTGATCTTGGTTAACCAAGAGGAGATCATCACCGAATATGCATTGTGCTTTGAATTTCCTACAACTAATAAAGGGACCAAATATAAAGCTTTGATTGCTGGGTTGAAAATAGCTAAAAAGTTAGAAACAGATTGACTCTAGGTCTACAACGATTCCCAATTGGTGGTCAGATAGGTTAGCAGTAGTTATGAAGCTCGAGAGGAGAGCATGATAAAATATCTTGAGAAAGTCAAAAACTTGACTCCAGCCTTCAATAGTTTTAGCATCCAATAGATTTTGAAGGCAGAAAATACCAGAGCTGACCTTCTCTCTAAGTTGGCCACTTTAGCCCCAGTCAAACTACCCAAGGAAGTGTTTTTTGAAGTTTTGAGATGCCCAAGTTCGGAGGAGTCGCGGTCCATTATGCAAGTCGAGCATGAGTCGAGTTAGATCGACCCGCTAGTTGCTTACCTCAAGAATGGAGCTCTTCCTCATAACTCGAAAGAAGCTCGAAAACATAGAAATCAAGTCTTCTAGCATATTCTGTATGAAGGCAAACTGTACAAAAGATCGTATTTTCTATTGCTCCTGAGATGTCTCTAACCTTCAGAATCTGACTTCGCATTGTCGGAAGTGTATGAAGAAATCTACGAAAGTCATATAGGAGCTAGATCCTTATCACAAAGACTACTTCAGTAGGATTACTATTGGCTAATCTTGTACCATGATTCAATATAGTATGTCAAAAAATATGATCGCTGTCAGAGAAGTGCAAACATTCAAAGGCAGCCAGCTTCCAAACTTGCACCCCTGAGCGCCCTATGGCTGTTTGCTTAATTGGGAATGGACATACTCGGACCTTTTTCCATGGCATTTGGACAACGTAAGTTTCTCTTGGTGGTGATAGATTATTTCACAAAGCAGGTCGAGGCTGACCCTCTTGCAAAAATCATTGAATTAAAAGTGTAGGACTTCGTCTAGAAGTTGATTGTCTGTAAATTTGGCCTACCTTGGACCCTCATAATAGATAATGGATGATAGTTTGCTAGAGCAAAATTTATCAAATTTTGTGAAGATTTAAAAATCTTCCATCATTTTACATCAATAGCCCATCCACAGGCAAATGGCGAAGCTGAAGTGACCAACCGAATCCTATTGCAAGGCATTAAAGCAAGACTTGAAAGTGCAAGGGGGACTTGGGTGGATGAGCTTTACCACATCCTATGGGCATATCAAACTACCTAGAAGCTGTCAATAGGAGAAACACCATCCGCTCTAGCGTTCGAAATAGAAGCAGTTATTTCGATTGAGCTAAAGCTGCCATTGGCATAGGTTGTAGCCTTCAGCGAGCGATGTAATTCGTAGGACCTCGGAGCAAACCTCAATTTGCTGGAGGAAAAATGAGAAGAAGTCTAAGTTCGGATGGCCGCTTATAGAAAAAGAGTGACCCATTACTATAACTCCAGAATAAAAGGCAAAATATTCAAAATGGAGGACTTGGTACTTCGATGAGGAGCCGTTTCACAGTCTCAGAACCAAGAAAAGCTCGCCCTAAATTGAGAAGGTCGTTACGAAGTCAAAAAGGTCATCCGACTTGAAACATACTACTTGAAGGAGCTCGGAGGCAATGATCTCCCGCGCCCATGAAACTCAGAGAACTTACACATGTACTATCAATAATCTCATTTTAATAAAATCTTTTTATTTTAATATCTTCAATCTTGGTGCAAAACTATGATGATAGAAAATAGCCTTCCAAACTTTGTCATTAGATGAAGTTAGTCCTGTTAGGAATAGGAGGAGAACCTCATCCTATCATTGAGCTAAAGTGAAGACCTCGATTACTTAAGTCAGAATCTGGGAAGAGGCCCCTTCAACTGCCCTTTTGTGCTCCTATAGTTCTGCTAGGAACAAGAGGAGAACCTCATCCTAACATTGAGCAACTATGAAGACCTCAGTTATTTAAGTTGGGATGCAGGGAGAGACCCCTTCAACGGCCCTTTTGTGCTCCTATTGCCCCATTAGGAATAGAAGGAGAACCTCATCCTAACATTGAGCTAAAGCGAAGACCTCGATTACTTAAGCTGGGATGCGGGAAGAGGCTCCTTCAATGGCCCTTTTGTGCCCCTATAGCCCTATTAGGAACAAGAGGAGAACCTCATCCTAATATTGAGCTAAAGTGAAGACCTCTATTACTTAAGTCAAGATGTGGAGAGAGGCTCCTTCAATGATCCTTTTGTACTCCTATAGCTCTATTAAAAATAGGAGGAGAACCTCATCCTAATATTAAGCTAAAGCGAAGACCTCAGTTACTTAAACTGGGATGTAGGGAGAGGCCCCTTCAATAGCTCTTTTGTGCTCCTATAGCCCTATTAGAAATAGGAGGAGAACCTCATGCTAACATTGAGCTAAAGTGAAGACCTCAATTACTTAAGTCGGGTTGCGGGGAGAGGCCCCTTCAACGATCCTTTTATGCCCCTATTGCCGTGTTAGGAATAGGAGGAGGATTTCATCCTAACATGACCAAAGTCGAAGGCCATGCTAACCTAAGTCGAGGAAAAAAGTGGGGAAGGAAGGCCAATCCAGTGGTCTCAGACGAACCCCCAACCTAAAGCACAAAGAAGGAAGAAACCCTAACACCGATCCCTACATGTATTTCTCCTCTAATTACTCGACCGTGTGAGGCACAAGAAGAAAAATCACTTCCAGGTCCACAAAAAGGACCTCGGATAGTCATCCACAACAACCACTTCATTATAAGACAACACAAAGAAAAATAAAGTGAAGAAAGTGAAGCCACGAGCAAGCTTCCAATTCATGTGAAACAAAAATAACAAAAAAGATACTATTTCATTACAAAAATAAGTTCATTACAAGCAAAACACAGATTGACAAGATCGATTAAACCAAAAAAGAAAACAGAGAGAGAAAGGCCATCAAAATCCTAGGAAGGGTCAACCTCTTAAGACTTCAGACTGGTGGCCATTATCAAAGATTCCTTTAGAGGATTGACCTCCTCCTCGAGCTCCCTTCGCCTCATCATGTCATCATGGAACATCCTGTCAGCTCGACGATAGTTTTTCTCTGACTCTCACTGGCTCCTCCTTAGGACCTCAAACTTGGCCTCTACATCCTTGGTAGCCTGATGCTCACAAGTCAACCCGAGTTTCAATCGTTGCACCTCAGCCTCTCCTGCATCGACCGACTCCAAGAGTTCACCAATGGTCCTCTTCAAGAAGGTGATCTCCTCGGCCTCCATGCTTGTAGTATCTGAAAGCGATCATCAAGTCATCGCTAGAGCCAAGCCACATTATCATTGGAAGCATGAAGCTTTTGTTCTAGCTTGGATGTCCTGTCACTCTAGTCCAATCGGTAAGTCTCATATGTGAGCTCAATGTCATGCAGCTACTTTTGAAGTACGGAGAACCTCGTTAACTAGCCCCATTCGAATCACATCTTGTTCGAGGACCATGGCGAGCTCCCCTCCAGAAGTTGAATCTTCTCCTTTGCCACCTTGAGTTAAGTCTCGAGGGAGTCGATCTTCACCGTTAGTGCCCAGGACTTGTCGCTTGCATTCTTTCGAAATTCAGCTAGCTCACTCTCGAAGCTCCAATTCTGAATGCTGAAACTCATAGAGTCTTTCATGTGTAAGTTTTGAAAGTGAGTAACCTCTTGGGTTGCCTCTGAAGCATTCTTCGGTGGGGCTTGAAGGTCGTCCTCCATCTTCTTCAACCTCTTCTTCAGATGATGGACTTTCTTCCTCAAGTTTTTTATTAATGATTTCAGGAGAACCTACTAAGGCAGTGGATCAGCATTGATGGGAGACTGTATTTGAAGTATGAAAAATGCTCAAAGGTATAGAACAAAAGAAAATTTACTTTCATTTAATCAAAAATTCTGAGTATAGAGTAAGGAAAAGAAAAAAGAGAAAGAAAAGTGTACAACTACTCGAGGATCTCAACCTTGAGGGGGACGACGGCGGACAAAGTCGAAGTGCTCTCAGCTACCTTGGGTTCCTGAACTAGCTCAGGCACCTCCATGGTAGGATCAGATGGACCAAAAGTAGGCTCGATAGGGAATGGATCAATTGCAGCATCAAAAGGTCCTGCTTCTATAAACCTCAAGGCCACCCTACCTTCACAATTCTCAAAATCCTTGATGTTCGCCTGCTGGCCGAATTTGATGTTTAGGTTCCTCATTTTAGAAGAGGTCTTGAACTCTTGCATGGCCCAGGCCGTCGCCTCCAAGATCGACTTCACCATCCAAGCTTCTAGTTTGGCAAACTTATTCTCAGCTTCCTTCTTCCTCTCCGCCTCTAGGGCCAGTGCGGCCTTGAGTTTGATTGAGATGAACTCCTCTTTCCAAAGTATGCCCTAGAGACTCTTGATTTCCACTGCCTTCTCCTCTATGAGGCGTTCAATCTCGATGGCCTTTTCTCAAAGATAATGGATCTCAGCTTGAAGGTCCTCCTAGACCTTCAGTGCTTCCTCCTCCTGACGATGCACCCTCTTGATCTAAGCAAGCATTTGGTGACCTGACTACAATAAATGATTGATGTTAAAAAAAAAAAGAAGAAAAGAGCAGAAGAGAAGAGAAAAAGTCGAGCAACGGAGCAATCACCTTAAGGATGGTTTTGAGAGAACCCCAAATGAGCTACCGGGGGTCAAGGTCGGCCATGCGGTCCACCACCTCCAGCATGACGAACTTGTCGGTTAAATTCCAGACGATCTTCAAATCATCGAATGGGTCTTCTCCTAATTCACTATAGTCAATGCTTAGCTCGCCATGATGAGCCTTGTGGAGCATGTTTGTGACCATTTTTTTTTCTTCTTTCCTTCCCCCATCTCTCCCTCAACAGAAAGCTTTGGAGCTTGATCTCCACTGGAAGGGCCCGAGGGCACAAAAGACATGAAACCTGCACCAACGGTATCGACCTCAGTGGTTGGGACAACCTCGATGCTAGCGACAACCTCGAAAGCAATGGCAGTAGTGGTAGGGGCCATGGAGTTTTGAGTGCCAACCTTCATCCTCTTCGAGCTGCCACCTAGTGCTTCTCCTTTCCTCTTGTGGGCGTAAAGCTCCTTGGTGACCATTTTGGCTGCTTCAGTATCCATTTCTATAATCAAAAAGGAATCACGATTAGTAACAGTACATATATGTGAAATCACACAAAGAATTCAAAAAGTAGAAAAATTTACCAGCAGGATTGAGGGCACTCAAGCCTAGGTTGAACATGGTCTATTCCTTCAGAAGGTCGGGAAGAAGAGTAGCTCTTAATGTTTTAAGTTTATTGAAGGAATCAAGGTTGGCTTTATCTAAGCTGGGAGCTCGATGAACTGACTCCCTAATGTAACCCCAAGGAGGAAGATCTAATAACAAGGTAGGTCATCGAAGGAAGAAGTACTCCTAAAAGTTATGAATAGAAGAAGGAGCATCTTTCAGCAATCCCTTCTTACCAAATTGAGAGGAGAAGTACCACCAGTCCTTTGCAGAAGGATGGCATTTGAAAGTGTAGAAGTTTTGGAATAATGAGATACTCGACCAAATTTTGGCCAAGTGGCAGAGAAAAAGGAAGCCTATGATGAATCGAAAGGAGTTCGATACGATGGATGCAAAGAAAATGTTCAAAAATCGAAAGAGAGCAACTACAAAGGGAGGCAATAGGAGCCGAAGCCCGGCACGCATGGTCTCTAAGTACAAGCAAAATTGATCGACCGTAGGAGAATTGACTCGGTCATCCGAACTTGGAAGTTCGAGATCGTATTCTGGAGGAATTCTATATCAAATTTGGATTAGAGAAAGATCATCTAGAGTAAGAATGGATGGGATGGTGTCTGGGATAAAGGATGGTGAGGCATGTTCCTAGGTTCGATCTTGATCAGAGGTGCAGGATCTTGGAAGGTCAGTCCAGACGAGCTCCAAGAATCGAGGGAGTGGGAGGTTTTGGAAGATATTCAGATTGAAATAAAACCCCAAGAAAATAACCAAGAATCAAGGAGAAATATAGGACAAATATTGCCACAGAGAAATTGCAGGAGCAAGAAGCTAAAAAGCATGAATAGCTAAAGAGAAGGGTTGGAAAACTGACCTAAGCTATTTGGGAAGGATGAAAAGATGGTGGGTGTGACAAGAACTAGTCGAAAGGGCATCCAAAATCCAAGAAGACGAGGGAGGAAGCTAAGACCCTTGGGTGGAAGAAGAATGGGGACCGGAGGAAAAAGAAGACTCGGGCGAGAATGACTTCTAGATGAGAGGAGAAGGCCTTAAATAGCCGGAGGCAACCCGAGGTAGTTATGATTGCGGATTGACTTTGGTCGATCGGCATGCACCGCATGTCCCACTCACAATAACAGAGAAATAGTGATAGATGGAGTCTTTATGGCACTGTAACTATGGTAAAGTTTCAAAAAGAAATACAAAAGACCATCTTTTCAAACCTATTTTAGATTTAAAATGCTTCAACGCCAGTGCAATAAATGCCAAAATGTCACATCCGGACGAGCCCGGAAACTCAGGAAAGAACGTCGGCAGTCATCTTTTTACTCCCTTTCTTCAAATTTTGATTCGAGAGTAGGGAGACTATTATTGGGGGTAAACCTCACTCCCACCGAAGTTTAGTCTGATGCTCAGTCAAATATAATTTATAATCGCAGAAGAGCTTCAATCATGGATTTCTTCTTTCGGACTTCTCCATCAACCACTTCCGAACTTCTCCATCAATCGAACTTCTTCCAAACTTCTATATCAGTCGAACTCCTTCCGAACTTCTACATCAGCCAAACTCCTTTCGAACTTCTCCATCAGTCGAACTCCTTTCGGACTTCTTCTTTAGCTAGATTCCTCCATCTAACGAATCCCCCTTTAGATTTCTCCTCTGGCAGATCTGCTTTTGGATTCTTCCAGTAGATCCACTTTCAAATTTCTCCAGCAGACTTCCTTCAAGATTTCTCCAATCATAGAGCATCCGACTTCATTCCGATCGAACTTCCTGCGGTCGCTCAGAAGGGTCTCCTTGTCTATGCAAATTTGGTTCTATACACGGCATGGACCAACCCACACACAGACTACCTTAGGGGAGTCTGAATCCCTCTAAAATTGATATAACTCAAAATTCTTCACCGACCAATGTCTACTCCTCTGAACTCCAACTATTAAATCCTAATGAACTGGCACATCACGACAACAGACACTACTCTCTGTAACAAACTCCATATGACCTTGAGCGGCCTACTACTGAATGGTTATGGCTATCGCTCTCAGTTTGTTACAGGCTCCACCTATAAAAGAGATCCTCCAGATACATTTCGAGAGAGAGCTCTCTTCTTCTTTCCAAAACTTTGCTACTTTCTTTTTTCGAGCACTCCATTTTTGTTGGCCAGAAGAGCTAACTTGACCGTCGAAGGATCCTATCGGAGCCACCACCTCGGGCTTCGATCAGGACTTATCTTGTAGGTCCCTGGTAGTGACCTTGTCTCCTCTAGCTCCAGCTTGATTTTAGTGTCAACCAGATTTTGTACCAATAAATCTTATTTTTTATGAGGAACATTTTCTTTACATCCTCTGAAATAGTACCTAAGTACCTTTAGGAGAATGAAAAATCCTATTTGACCTATGAGGTGGATGAAGTTGTGAATTATGGATTGGCTCAGACTAACTGGGTTCCTTAGGTTGCTTGGCTTTTTGCTCTTTGGAGACTTTCTCCTCGAGCCTAATCTATCTTCCGATGCCACCATCTTGAACAAATTATTTTTCAAGAAAAATGGTGTATCAACCCATAATCACATTGTGGTCTTTCAAAAGATAGAACTAATATCCTAATAACTCTTCAGGATATCTAATAAATCAAGCTCTAAGGAACCTAGACTCTAACTTGTCTGTCGGCGGACAAACCAAATTCTGAGATAACTTAAACTTGGCTTTTTATCATACCATATCCCATATGCAGTGGTTGGAATAGTTTTAGATGGAACCCTATTTAGTAAATAAATGCTATTATTAAACTATGCCCCTAAAGAAACTCAAGAAGGTCCGTAAAGCTCATCATAGATCAGACCATATCTAATAGGGTTCGATTTCTCTATTCTAAAAATCCATTAAGTTGAGATGTTTCAGGTGGAGTCGATTATGAGACTATGTCGTTATCCTTGAGATAGTTCAAAAATTTTCAACTTAGATATTCACCTCTTCAATCTGATTGAAGAATCTTATTGAGCTTTTTGATTTGCTTTTCTACTTCATGTCTGCACTCCTTGAACTTTTCAAAGACTTCAGACTTGTGTCACGTCAAGTATACATACCCATATCGAGATAGATTATTGGTAAAGATAATAAAGTAGTCATAATTGCCTTTGGTCGGTACATCGAATGAGCCACACACATCTATATGTACCAGAGTGAGTAGGTCTGTCGCTCTTTCTCCATATCCTATAAAAGAAAGCTTGGTCATTTTTCCTTAAAGGCATGATTCACAAATCGTATATGACTCAAAAGTCAACGGACCCATTAGTTTGGATTTCTTCAATTTGTTAATTCTATTTTTAGCTATATGACCTAGCCTTAAGGTGCCAAAGAAACCTTATATGAATACTATCTCTAGATCATTTTGATCCTATGGCATTCATGTTTTGCTTGGTAGACTCAATGATGAGCACTCCTTCAGAAGATCCTTCTTCCTACTTATTCTTTTGGTTGGCCAAGTACCCAGGGTAGTTCCACTTCTAATGACCATCGAAGTTGCAGTGAAAATACCTTTTCTTCTCCACGGTCTTCTTCTTCAGCTTGTCCTTCATTTTTCCTCTATTTTCTATTTTTTCACAATTTTTTTCTTCTTTTCAAAAAAATTTTTCTTGGAAGAAGTCTGCCCCATAGCCAGATCTAAGTCCTTTGAACTCTTCAATGTTTGCTCAATAGTAACCAGTATATTCATTAACTCGACCAAGGCGCACTAAAGCAAATTCATATAGAAGTTTATGATAAACATCCATAAGAATCATTCGAGGATTGCAAGATCACCTCAATCTACAGATCATTGTTTATTAAGACATCGAGCTTCTTAAGCTCTTCTAGATCCTTAATCATTGCCAGGTAATGATCTTTGACCAACTGCCCATCACGTAACTGCACCTTAAATAGTCTTCTAAAGACTTGATAATGCATTGCACGACTTTGATCACCAAATAACTATTACAGGTGCACCAATATTTGGCGAGCAGTCCTAATGTCCTCATGTTGGCACTGCAACTCATCTGATATTGAGCTCAACACGTAGCACCTAGCTTTGTTATCATTGTTCGACCACTTTTCATAAGACTCTCTCTGATCCATGGTCGGACGTGCTGGTAAAGTGGGGTTGGTCCACTTCTAATACATAGGTCAGCCATTTCGAATCCAAAATAATTTTGAAGTTCTTTAGCCAATCCTTATAAATTGGTTTGGTCAACTTGTGGGTATTTAGGATTCAAGCTAGGGGTTTTGATGTAGACATTTTTCCATAGAGAGTTAAAATTTTTAGTTAGACTTGTAATTTGACTCAATTAATTTATTTAGAAATTTTATTTTTAAATAAATTAGGCTCTCACTATTTTCTCGAATCCATACACTACCATGGCAGTGATGCAAAAATCTCCACAATCATTGATTTCTAGTGGGTGGTGCGATCCCACTGACTAGCTCACCACCTCATCTAAGAGTTATTGATGATGGGTTAGCCCATGAGTGGACAATGAAAGTCAAATTTTATTTATTTAGGCTATTTTTGTCTTCTAAACTCATGTAATGATATTTTAAAATAAATAAAGGCTTTTTCATCATATGCAGTATCTTATTATTTATTTAAGATTATGATGAACCCCATAAATTAGGACTATGATTTTAGGATTATGATGAGATCATACTAGTGAGACCTAAAATCTTAAAATCCTAATTTTAATCATTCCTAGTCAATGGGACATTGACTTGGGGATCAATATTTTTCGGTAAGACTAGCACATCCTTTGTATGTTCGATTGAGAGGGTGATTGATCTCATAATTACTTGTGTATGACACTAATACAAGAATGTGTGTGCTCATTAGAGAATAAGTTCATTGAATTGATCCAAATTGAGAATATCCAATAGAATCTTATCTACATGTCAATAGATGGTTCTTATAGTGGAATTGTGCATGTAATCCTTTGACCTGAAACTACCATAGAACCTTATATATATAAATCCATATTTTGGTTCGTACTTATTCATGACTCAGTTATGTATGGGTTGATTTGGATATGGTGGATTATATATGAAGGTTGTGAGTAGGTTAACATGGAATCGATCATTCCTGGTAAAAGGAAATTGCATCCTACCTACTTCAAACAAATAATGATTCAGGAAGACTTTGATCAAAGCATAATGAAAATTAGAAATAATTTTTAAATATTTTATTAAATAAATTATCATTACAAGATTGAAAGAGAAATGAATATGATATTGAGATTGATATTTTTCCATACCCAGAGTCATATTCAGGATGCAGGAAGATCGAAGGATCTAGTTGTATGGTAATTTTCACTGAAGGATATTTTTAATATTTTCATCAAAATTTCACATCTTTTGGGAAGTCACGATACTTTGCTAGATGTCAATCATGTCTTGTGGATTCGATATAATTGAAATTTTAATTTATTCATTAAATTAGAAAGTATTCTAATTAAGTCAAACTGGGTAGGCTAGTTTTGACCTAAATCGGTTTGGTTGAGTTCTAACCAAATTAGGTCAAATCACACCCAGACCCACTACTAGTTAGATGTGGAACCCAATGAGTCACACACAAAAGAAATTGATTAATGATCCAATTGAATTAGATCATGTTTGCAAGATGAACATGCTAGCACATGTTGCAAACCCTAGCACCTAGATTCGAATTTGATTCGAATCGGATTCGAATCGGCTTTCGATTTGGGCTAATTAAGGATCAATTTGAGCCAAATTGGATTTGTTCTTAAGTTAGATTAACCTAAACTAATTAGGCTTCGAATGGGGCATTACATACTAGAATCCCATGTGCTAGAGGGTCTCTCTCTTGCGTGTGGGAAGTCTTTCATGTGCAAATAGTCTTTAGCGCATGGGATTAAGTTGGCACCTACCTTCTTTGACTTTTTCTATTTTTCATGTCATCTAAATTTTTTATATGGGCATGGACATCAAATATGGGGTGCAAAAGAGTCCTTCTGTAGGTAAAAAACTTCATTATCATTTTAATTTTTGTCACCCAAGACTCTTTGTCGCCCATGACTCCTTGCCGCCTTGGACTCCTTGCCGCCCTCTCTTCCTTGGCGCCTCTTGGACCAAGTCAAAGTCCTTTGGGACTTTGACTATTCAAAGATTATCTCCACACCATTTTGCTGAATGGAAGTCCCATTTTAAAGCCATTGGATGGCCTTATTATCTGATCTAATGGTTGAAAATGATGTCGCCAAGAATGAAAGCCTGCGACTCTTTATAAATAACTTGCGTAGAATTAGTCCAAGAGTCCATCTACCTTAACGCACCTCTTGGACTAAATCTACATGACGTTATTATCTGATGAGGCATGATACTACCTGAAGGGACATGAGATAATATTTTGAAAGGGCGTGGGAACATGTGTTGGCACCCTTACGTACATTATAAATAAGGGTGTGGAGGATTGTGAAAAATTATCTTTCTTTCTGACAAGAGTTTCCTCTTTGTCCAATTTTTTTTCTTCCCTTCTCTTATCTAGACCTTATCCTTATAAGGACAAGAAGTCATCTTAAGACTAAGAGATTAGGAAGAAAAATTAAAAAGATAAGGAAAAAGAAATATAGATAAGGAGAGGCAAGGAAGGTGACATAAAGGCTAAGGAAGGTCTTGCCTATTTAATTAAAGTTCATATTATTAGAATTTTAATTATATGTAAATCAAAGGTTCTGGTGTCTTGATCAAGTCTTCGTGTGGATCAACGTTGGAGGGTGAACACGTGGGCACCTGGTGGAACCCCTGACGGACTGCTGCTAGCAATTAAAAATAATTCAGGGTTTAGCGATAAGAGGTATGTTCTAATACTTTCTTTTATATTATAAATGCATGTTATATAATTTAATTGTTAATAAGGTGGTTCTAAGGTTTGGATTTGGTTTGTATGATGTCATAATTTTGCTTTGAAATCCATGCTTCTGCCCTGTACACCATTCCTATCAGTGGTATCAGAGCAAGCCGATTAGGTTAAATCATATAATGCTTTGCTTATAATATAATGGCATAAATAAAAAATATGATATAATCTTTTTATTAGCATGTTATTTATATGATGAGATCATATTTTTATTTATCATAATAAGATTATGATGTATATATTATTCTATAAAGGTTTCCCGGACATAGTGAAAAATATTCACTATGTAATGATGGTTGTCCTGAAATAATAATACATGTTAATATACATTTTATCATAATTGATGCTTTTATGCATTTAGTTTGATTTAAAATATGCATCGAGACCATTTAAATTCCTCTTTAAAATTATATTAAGTTGTAGTGTAATTAACCTATAGCTGAATTAGTTGGGATGTCTAATTGATCAATCGGTGTCTAGGATAAATGATTCATGATTGATAAAGAGAATGTAGTTTTTTAGTTGGTTCCGTTGTCTGACCTGACCAATTTATTGGTGCCTATGGAAAGCAATGGTGGGACTCCCACTTCTGTCCCACTTACTTGGCCGATTCGATTAATTTAATTCTAGATTGAAATGCTTAGTATTATATTCACTACATTAAGGCCTTCCTTCATACTAGGTTCTTATTATGTCCAGAATCATATTACTTTTGTTGTGTAACTACAAGATCTATCATGGGGAATGATGTAATATTAATCTAGTGCATTGAGATGCTTATAGCTTTTTGAATATATTGCTTTTTGTGTAACCACAAAAGCAGTTATATTTCATTGTACAGAAATGAAGGGTTCTATTTAAACTAAAATATTAAAGTTTGTTGTGCTAACACGATTCTATTAATGTTTTAGAGGTAAAAATTTTTGAGAGCTGCATAAAATGCAATTGGAAAGAGTTTCCTACCTTTGAAGTTATGACAGGTTTGTTGTGCAACCACAAGACCATTTATAAGAAATTAGGGTCTTATTCTCACTAAGAAAATCAATTAGAGGGTTATGATTTTTGATTAAACAGTGGGAGACATAATTAAATTAAATTTTTAATTTGATTATATTTGTCATCATGAGTTGTTTGCTTATGTATTGTTCTTTATTATATAGATTTAAAGGCTTCTTCACTTTCATTGCTTTCAATTTTTGATTCAAATAAATTAACTGGTCAAAATTATGTGGACTGGCTGAGAACCTAAATATAGTACTTAGTCAAAAGAAACTCTCCTATATTCTTGATGTCTCTGATCCTAAATCATTAGAGAAAGATGCCATAGATGAAGATAAGTCCACATATAAGATGTGGTAAAATGATTCTCTTACTGTCAAATGCATCATACTTGCCTCTATGAGTAATGAATTACAGAGGCAGCATGATGGCATGGACACTCAGTCCATATTGCTCAATCTAAAAGAACTTTATGGAGAGCATAGTAGAACTGCTAGATATGAGATATCTAAGCAATTATTTCATGCAAGAATGATAGAAGGAACATCCATACAAAATCATGTTTTGATGGTAATTGACCTAATCACTCGATTAAGTCAATTAGGTTTTGTTATGGATGGAGAGTTAAGTCAGGATTTGATCCTGCAATCACTTTCTGAATCATTTTCTCAGTTTGTCATAAACTATCATATGAACAAACTGAATTCTTCCTTGCCTGAGCTGTTAAATATGCTCAAGATTAGTAGAAAGCCATATCAAGAAGGATAAGGCTCCTCTTCTTCTTGTGGATGGGATCTTCAAGAAGAAGGCAGGCAAAAAGGGTTCAAAGAAAAGGTTGAACCCTAAAGATTGGTATAAATAAGAAGAAAAAGGGAAAGAAGGTCTCCAGACAGATGACCTATTTTCACTACGGCAAAATAGGTCATTGGAAGAGGAATTGCAAGGCTTACCTTGCAACCATGAAGTTTGGTGCAAATAATGCACCAAAAGGTATGTATGAGATACATACTATATTATCATTAAATTCTTCTATTTCAAACTTCTTGGGTATTAGATACCGACTATGGTTTTCATATCTGCAAATCTTTGCAGGGGCTATAGAAAATTAAGAGTTTGAAGAAAGATGACTTCAAGCTCTATGGCGCTGGAGGAGAGTCTATCCAAGCAGAAGCTGTAGGGACAAATATATTGAAGTTACCTTATGGAAAGATCTTAGAGCTTACAAATTATTATTATATGCCTAAGATCATTAGAAATATTATATCTATACCCTTGTTATTAAAACAAGGTTATAGTCTTAATGTAACGAGCGAAGGTTGCTCGATCAAATATTCTAATGAAAATATTTATTTTGGCATATTTAGCAATGGTTTGTTGACTCTATGTTTGGATGACAATATATTTCATATTGATGAAAATAGAAAACATAAGAGAGATGACATAAATAATACTTTACTTTAGGCATTGTCGATTAGGTCATATTAGTGAGGCTAGGATTAACAAGTTATACAAAGAAAAGTTCTTTGATCCTTTTTGATTATGAATCATTAGGAACTTGTGAATCATGTCCTCATGGGTAAAATGACTAAGACTCCATTTATTGGACATGGAAAAAGGACAAAAGAATTATTGGGACCTGTACATATGGATGTATGTGGTCCTTTGACAACTCAAGCCAGAGAAGGATACTCTTATTTTATAACAATCACTGATGATTTATCTAGGTTTGGATATGTGTATCTTATAAAACACAAATCAAAAGCCTTTGATAAATTTAAAGAGTATCAAAGTATGGTCGAAAAATAAATTGGACAATGTATCAAAATCCTTCGATCTGATCGAGGAGAAGAATACTTATCTAGTGAGTTTCTAGACTATCTTAAAGTAAAAGAGATTCTCTTTGAATGGACACCTCCTTATACACCGCAATTAAATGGTGTAGTCGAAAGAAAAAATTGTACCTTATTAGATATGGTATGGTCCATGATGTGCTTCACTAAATTACATATTTCCTTCTAGGGTCATGTCCTGGAGACCATAATTTATATCTTGAATAGAGTACCTTCTAAATCTGTATCTAGTACTCTATATGAGATATGGAGAAGTAAGAAACCTAATCTTAAGTATCTTAAGATATGGGGTTGTCCAGCATACGTCAAAAAAAATTTTGGACATAAGCTTGATGCTAGATCAGACAGATGTCTATTTATAAGATATCCTAGAAATAGTATAGGATATTTATTCTACCATCCTACTGAACGAAAGATATTTGTAAGTAGGCATGCCACTTTTATGGAAAAAGAATTTATCCTAGAAAAGGGTAGTGGCAGAAATATTGAATTTAGTAAAGTTCAAGAAAAATAAATAGAAATTTTTAAACCAAATAATCACATAAAAGAACTAGAACGCATAACTCCTATCCATAGGTCTGAAAGAGTATGACATATACCTGTAAGGTATGGACTCATTATTGAGAACAATGAAGCTCAAGTCATTGAGAATGACGAACCTCTAACCTATACGGAAGCAGTCAAAAGTAAGGACTCTTACAAATGGATGGCTGCCATGCAATCCAAAATGGAATCCATGCACACCAACAAAGTATGGGCTTTGGTGGATGCACCAGAGGATATAAACCCTGTTGGATGCAAATGGATTTTTAAGAAAAAGATTGGAGCAGATGGTCAAATTGAATCTTATAAGGCCAGATTGGTGGCTAAAGGTTTTAGGCAAAAACAGGGGATTGATTATGATGAAATATTTTCACCTATTGCCATGCTCAAATCTATTCGGATTATGCTTGCAGTAGTAGCATACCACAATTATGAAATATGACAAATGGATGTGAAGATCGCCTTCCTTAATGGTTTCCTTGAGGAGGAGGTGTATATGTCATAGTCAGAGGGATTTGAGTCAAATGAGAGACCAAATCAGGTATGCAAGCTTAAGAGATCCATTTATGGATTAAAGCAAGCATCAAGGAGTTGGAACATCTATTTTGATGTAATAGTCAAAGAGTTTTATTTCATCAAGAATGTGGATGAACCGTGTGTACAAAAAAACTAGTGGAAGAACCATAGTCTTCTTGGCTCTGTATGTAGATGACATACTCCTCATTGGAAATGATATCCCAATGTTACAATCAGTCAAATTATGGCTATCAAATAAGTTTTTCATGAAAGATTTGGGAGAAGCATCCTATATACTAGGAATAAAGATCTATAGAGATAGATCTAAGAGGATGCTAGGCTTGTCCCAATCTAAGGTACATTGACTTAATACTGAAAAGATTCAGTATGGATGGGAGTAAAAGAGGTTACTTACCCATGAGTCAAGGCATACATCTCTCTAAAAAGATGTCTCCAAAGACACCTGAAGAGAGAAATAGAATGAAGTTCTATTCCTTATGCTTCTGCTGTTGGATCAATAATGTATGCCATGTTATGTATAAGGCCGATGTTGCTTATGCTTTAGGCATTGCAAGTAGATTTCAAGCTGATCCAGTAGAGGATCATTGGAAAGCTATGAAAAATATTCTGAAGTAATTGAGAAGGACTAAAGATATTTTTCTAGTATATGATGGTTTTGATCTTAAACTAGAAGCATATTCTGACTCTAGTTTTTCAATCAGACCCAAATGATAGCAAATTCATTTCAGGATATGTCTTTACTTTGAAGGTAGAGCAGTGAGTTGGAAGAGTACTAAGCAGCCAACTATAGCTGACTCAACCACTGAGGCAAAATACATAGCTATAACTGAAGCCGCCAAGGAAGCTGTCTGAATGAAGAAGTTCATCACTGAATTGGGTGTTATTCCTGAAATTAAGAATCCAGTACCACTTTACTGTGATAATATTGGAGCTGTAATACTGGAGCTGTTGCTCAAGCAAAGAAACCAAGGTCTCATCATAAATCAAAACACATTCTGAGACGCTTCCATGTCGTTCATGACATTATTGGAAGATAAGATGTAGTCATAGAACGAGTTGACACAAAGAACAACATAGTAGACTAATTCACTAAGGCTTTACCACTGCAACTGTATGATCGCCATCTTAATTATATGGGATTAAAATATAAGGGCGATTGGCTTTAGTGCAAGTGGGAGATTGAAAGGAATATGCCCTTAAGCCAATCAAATTTTATTTATTTGGGCTACTTTTGTCTTCCAAACTCATGTAATGATATTTTAAAATAAATAAAGGCTTTTTTATTATATGCAGTGTCTTATTATTTATTTAAGATTATGATGAATCCCATAAATTAGGACTATGATTTTAGGATTATAATGAGATCATACTGGTGAGACCTAAAATCTTAAAATTTAATTTAAATCATTCCTAGTCAATGGGATATTGACTTGGGGATCAATATTTTTCGATAAGACTAGCACATCCTTTGTATACTCGATTAAGAGGATGATTGATCTCACAATTACTTGTGCATGACACTAATACAAGAATGTGGGTGCTCATTAGAGAATGAGTTCACTGAATTGATCCAAATTGAGAATATCTAATGGAGTCTTATCTACATGTCAATAGATGGTTCTCATAGTGGAATTGTGCATGTAATCCTTTAACCTGAAACTACCATAGAACCTTATATATATAAATCCATATTTTGGTTCATACTCATTCATGACTCAGTTATGTATAGGTTAATTTGGATATGGTGGATTATATATGAAGGTTGTGAGTTGGTTAACATCGAATCGATCATTCTTGGTAAGAGAAAATTGCATCCTACCTGATTCAAATCAATGATGATTCGTGAAGACTTTGATCAAAACATGATGAAAATTAAAAATAATTTTTAAATATTTTATTAAATAAATCATCATCATAAGATTGAAAGAGAAATGAATATGATATTGGGATTGACATTTTTCTATACCCAGAGTCATATTCAGGATGCAAGAAGATCGAAGGATCTAGTTGCATGGTAATTTACATTGAAGGATACTTTTAGTATTTCCATCAAAATTTTACATCTTTTGAAAAGTCACAATATGTTGCTAGACGTCAATCATGTCTTGCAGATTCGATCAAATTAAAATTTTAATTTGTTCATTAAATTGGAATGTGTTCTAATTAAGTCAAATTGGATAGGCTAGTTTTGACCTAAATCGGTTTGGTTGAGTTCTAACTAAATTAGGTCAAATCACATCCTGACCCACTACTGGTTAGATGTGAAACCCAATGGGTCACACATAAAGGAAATTGATTAAAGATTTAATTGTATTAGATCATGTTTGCAAGATGAACATGCTAGCACATGTTGCAAACCCTAGCACCTAGATTCGAATTGGATTCGAATCGGCTTTCGATTTGGGCTAATTAAGGATCAATTTGAGCCAAATTGGATTTAATCTTGAATTGGATTAACCTAGACTGATTGGACTTCAGATGGGGCATCACATACTAGAATCTCATGCATCAAAGAGTCTCTCTCTTGCGCGTGGAAAGTCTTACATGCGCAAAGAGTCTTTAGTGCATGGGATTAAGTTGGCGCCTACCTTCTTTGACTTATTCTATTTTTCATATCACCTAAATTTTTTATATGGCATGGACATCAGATATGGGGCACAAAAGAGGCCTTCTATAGGTAAAAAGCTCCATTATCATTTTATTTTTTATCGCCCAGGACTCTTTGTCGCCCAAGACTCCTTGTCGCCCTGGACTCCTTGCCGCCCTCTCTTCCTTGGTGCCTCTTGGACCATGTCAAAGTCCTTTGTAACTTTGACTATTCAAAGTTTATCTCCATGCCATTTTGCTAAATGGGCATCCCATTTTAAAGCCATTGGATGGCCTTGTTATCTGATCTAATGGTTGAAAATGATGGTGCCAAAAATGAAAGCCCGTGACTCTTCATAAATAACTTACGTAGAATTAGTCCGAGAGTCTTTTTGCTTTAGGGCACCCCTTGGACTAAGTCTACATGTCATTATTATCTGATGAGGCATGAGATTTGCTAAAGGAACATGAGACAATATTTTGAAAGGGTGTGAGAAAATGTGTTGGCACCCTTACGTACATTATAAATAAGGGTGCTGAGGATTGTGAAAAATTATCTTTCTTTCTGACAAGAGTTTTCTCTTTATCCAATTTTCTTTCTTCCCTTCTCTTGTCCAGACTTTGTTCTTATAAGGACAAAAAGTCATCTTAAGACTAAGAGATTAGGAAGAAAAATTAAGAAGATAAGGAAAAAGAATGATAGATAAGGAGAGGCAAGGAAGGTGACATAAAGGCTAAGGAAGATCTTGCCTATTTAATTAAAGTTCTTATTATTAATATTTTAATTATATAGAAATTAGTGGTGCTGGTGTCTTGATCAAGTCTCTATGATGATCAACATTGGAGGATGAACACGTGGGCACCTTTGATGGACTACTGCCGGTAATTAGGAACAATTCAAGATTCAACGATAAGAGGTATGTTCTAACACTTTCTTTTGCATTATAAAAGCATGTTATATGATTTAATTGCTAATAAAGTGGTCCTAGGATTCGAATTTGGTTTGTATTATTTTATAATTTTGCTTTGAAATTCATGCTTCCATCCTATATACCATTCCTATCAGACAACTCTTATCCAATAATTTTCTAATCATGGTGCATCCAAACCTGATCTCTAATTCATGAAGCTCATCATGTCCAAAATATTGCTCCACTCCTTAGTTAAGTCAAACCCACCATCTACATGAATTGGATTTTTGATTGGATATCTCACCATATCCAAAATATTGAGCCCGACTCATCCTCCAACTCGTAGCACTCAATGTCTAATAGATATGATTGCATCTTTCCAATATAACTGAACCACTATATCTAGCTGAGAACAATGAACCTCGGGAAGGGCCCGCACATCTACAATGGTGGAAGTCCTAGGACTTAATATTTTCTTAGGAAGATTTAATTTGTTCTCTTAGACTCAACTAGTCATAATATTTATGACTAACCTAGTGGCATGGATTAGCTCGAATCATTAGCCACCTCAAACCAGAACTAGATCGACTCAATCGATCAGGTAAGTGAGATCAGTGGAAGAAATATGCTATTAATTCATCATGAATGCATTCAGATTGAGTAGCTTTCAATTAAAGACAGATGATCGTATCTGCCATACTTATCTTAGACACTAACTTATCTGATTAGAACTGATCGGATTAGCCTACAATCCAGACTCGAACCATGAAGTCAAATTAGGTCTTTGCTAGATCGACCATATTTGACTATGAGTCAATCTTGATCCAAACTTAATTCTATTAGGCTGATCAAATCTAAGCACTCTTGATCCCACCTAACCAACTATTGATTCGATTTGATCAACCGCTAGATCTAATTGAGCTATCCACATCCGAACTGATGATTTATGAAGGTGTCTTAAATCTAAAAATTCATAATTTTAGACCTAATTAATGTTTCAAACTTAATTTTTAATTAAATCCAAAGATTCAATAACAAAACATGCATAAAAAATTTTAGGATTTTAGGACCTAAGGTTTTGCAAAAAAGTAAGTTTTTGATTTTTGATTAAGAACAAACGTGCAACACCCCTACAAGCCATAAGAGTACCCCATCGAATGAAAAAAGAGGGCCTTTAAATCCTTCTTACTCTTATGATCAGACAACCAAGGAAAATGTCTTAATCAGAAATATAAACTATATTATAAAACTATTAGATCTAGAGCATATGACTGTTACATGATTTAAGATCTAATCTATATATGTTTTGCATACATCTCATGTATCAAATTTAATATTTAAATTTACTTTTTAGATCTGATTATATCTAATATAATATCTAAAAATAAAATTTTAAATAATCTCATCATAAAAGATTTTAATCTAGACTACTCGTGCCATAGATCTATGGAACTAGTCTAGACATGCATTGCATATGTCATACATATGAAATTTTAAATGCATCTCATGCTTTCAGATCTAATTATATCATATATAATATCTAAAATTTAAGTAATCTAATCATATAATCTTTAGAAAATTAAATGAATATTTCATAAAATTTTTGATCTAGGCTATGAGATTAAACTAGAGATCTAGTCTAGACATATGCTCTCTATATCACATATATCAAAATTTTAAATTAGATCTTATATTTCAGATCCAATTACATCTAATATAACATCTAAAATATAAATGATCAAATCATAGAAAATTAAATTAGATCTAATCTAAAATATATTTAAAAACTATCATGATATGGAACAACAGATCTAGATTAGAACATGCATTGTATATGTCATACATATATATTTAAAATATATAATTTTTGAATTCAGATTTTATTGCATCCTATGTAATATCTGAAAATCAAATAATTAGATCATAAGAAATAATTTTACATCAATCTAAAGATAGATCTAGAAGCAGCAACCTAGCTCTGATACCAGTTGAAGGAATAACCAAATTTTTCTGCCGCAGGATGCATATGATCGGATCAGATTTGTAGTAGAATAATTTTAATAATTTTTTATGATCTGATCAGATCTGAGAGTTTCTAGATCTGATTATATTGATCTAAAATTAAAAATAAAATAAAAATAAAATAATGATAACAGTTATCACCTGATCAGATAAATTGTTTATCCATTGTAATGATCTAACGACTAATCCGAGATTCTGATTGAGCTGTGCATGCATCCGACCTATACCAGTATCCACTCAGATCAGATCTAGAAGTCTCCTACTTCTATATTTGATCTTCAAAGATTAGATCTAGAATCAATCTGGTGTGCCTTCGATCTAATCTCCAGCAGTAGCATGTCCATTTCACAATCAGGGAATCAACAATGCAACCTTCACAGGATCAGCAACCCAACTCATGTTCATTGATGTACACAACTCTTGGGCATGAGGAGAGGGAGAGGAGCAGGAAGAGGGCATGAGAAAATAGTGGGAGAGGCAGGGCTTCACCGTGGTATCAAAATTAATTGTCAATACCATTGGCAAGAGGTCTATTTATAGACCAAAACTTAGAGTCCCGTTGCATATGACTTTGAATAGGTCAAAGCCAACATGCAGAAGGACTCTCCCATGAAGTCCACGTCACAATCTGAATTCCTTCTCATTTTGTCACACAAAATGAATGGAATTAGTGCACCAACAAGTTTGGATAAATCATAGTTGGCGCAGATAACAACTCTCCTAGAGTTTGAATGGTTTCAAACAATTTGATCCATTCAAACTTCATTTAAATGGGTAACTACCTATGCCTATCCAAAGTGGGTGCACATCAAAGGGGAGAGGGACGCGCATCCTCCTAGGGCTCTCTCTCCTCTCGTAACATCTAGGGGTGCACTCCCAAGAGAAAATTCCAAGGGGCACACCACCTCTTTCTTTCCTGCATAGATGGGTCAACTTTGACCCTTGTCTTTTCCCATCTTATGGAACTTAAGACAAAACCTTTTCAAGTCCCATCCAATGGATTTATGTCAAGTCTTAATCAACTTAGAATAAGACTTGATCTAGCCAGGACTCAATCCAGTCTGATCAAGAAAAATCTATCTAGAATTTTTGGGAGAGGCTTGTCCAAATTTCATCTCATGATTTTAGGACAAGTCCTAATCTGACAAAGACAATCCTTGTCTTATTCCCATCTTATCGGATTTAGGATAAGCCTTGATCAAACTAGGATAAGATCCAATCAGATCAAGACAAATTCCTATAGAGTTTTTAGAAGAGTCTTGTCCATATAGTTCCAGAAATTAGCAGGTCTTATCCTGTTTCCATCCAATGAAATAGGACAAGCCTAGATCATGTTAGGACAAGACTTTTTTGATCTAGATAAGTTCCAATCAAACTAGGATAGAGACATACAAGACTCTCGAATAAGTCAAATTCAATTTGGCTTAGTCGAGACAAATCAGAATAATGATAGAAGAAGAATATTAGGTTCAATCATGTGCTAGCAAAATTTTCTTGAACCTAATTGGATCTAAACCAAATCAATCAAACTAGGTTAGCTCAATTGATGACATCCAGATCCAAATTTTTATTTATGTGATCTAGTTAGGTTCAATTCTATATGGTAATGGGACATGTCATGATCTCCATCAGTGATATCATTGAAACATCTTTCGATGGACTAGAACCCTTTTGATTCACCCAATTAGAATTGTCGATCATCAAGAAAATTTTAATTGGTCCCAAAATCCACTAGTGACACCTAGGAGTATATGGTGGCAATCCATCAGAACCAAAAAGTGAGCCTCTCGGTACAACTACCTATGTGATTGGGTTCTTCTATCATGAGCCCCGATGGGATTAGGGTTAAGGTGAACTAGTCAAACCCAACACCCATCATATGAATGAATCATTCAAATCGAGTCTGATGTGAAACACTAATAGAAACTTCTTTCTATTATTTCACACTACCATGTCCATGGGTTTTATGAATCGATCTCATGATCATCATAGGACCACTCCTCCTCTACCGAGGTAGATAGATCCCATCTTGGTGTGATTCAATTCCTATAATGAACAAGCTATAGCTAACATACACCTCAGAATTTTGAATGACTAGGAGATCGAGTTATGGTGTAGTCAAACTATAACACCCTCAAGGTGAACTGCTGATGCACCTCAGGTCAAAGAATCAAACACATGCTGCAGCATCGAGCTAGTCATCGACGAGAAGGTAGGCTTTTTTATGACTGCATGAGATGGTCACGCTCAATGCTCTTATTCTCAACAAGTATCTGTACTCTCATTTTGGTGTCTCCACATCATAGACTCAAGACTCATCAATCCTAAGAAAGCGATCATACATCAATCTTCTGGATCAATCACTACCCTTGTGATGATCCTATGATCAGGAGTAGTTTATGAGTTAATTATGATAACCTATGCCTTAAATTCTCAACTCTTGAGAATATGTGTTGTCTTGCCTATTAACTCAATGGATGTATCATTAACACCTTATACATATTGTGATAGAATAAATAATTTTTTAATTTATTTTAAGTCAAAATTATGAAAATATTCTTAGAAAGTATTTAACAAGTGTCGGTCAATCTGGCTTCTAGGGCACACATCTAATTGTTGGATCCTGGTACCTCTCTGATACCAATTATTGGAGAGAAGAAGAACAAAATAGATGGCTAGCACCTAGAACTTGAAGTTGGAACTAGAGAGTGAAGAGTTAAGAGTTTTTGGAAAGAAAAGCTCAATTATATTCCACTCTATTGTAAAGATACAGTATCTAGGTTTATATAACATAGAATTTTTGCTATATCACATGAATCCTAATAAATCTAAATCCCAGTTGAAAAACTCTCCTAGGCTAACCTAATACATGAAAGCACTCACTGAGTCCATGTACATATGTCTCACATGCTCTCATCCCCTAGATCTAAATTCAACCCATATATGAGTTAGGCCCCTTAAGATTTTATTGGTCTAGACCATAAGACCCTAAGATAAAAGCCTATCCCAGACCCAAATAAAAAATTTCATCCAATTCTCTTCGCCACCATCGAGCTAGCTCGACTGCATGTCACCTGAATTCTCTTATGTCTTCTTAAGATAGTCGGCTCGACTGCACCCCGAGTTAGCTCGATCTCAGTCTGAGTGGCTCAACTACATATCCGAGCCAGTTTGCCTGTGTCAGTCCCTTGTCTTGGCTAATTTTTTTCCTAGCTTTGGTCCTTTGCTCCACCTTATGTCCCAGGTCCCTAGAGCACCTACCAAGCCCCTTAAGATCCTCACACCTGAACCTCAAGTCCATGCAGGGCTACACACCACCTTTGCCTAGGACAACTCCTATCCTAGCCCTAGGATTCACACCTATCCTAATCTTCCAGAGACAACATCCTGGCTCCTCCTGTGGCCTTCCAAGGATTGGGAACATCAAATCAGATCCTACACTATTAATCCCCAAGACTAGCAAGTAATGATAATGGACACCACCCTCCATAATAAACTCCATGTGGTCCCGAGTGGCACACTAATAGATAGTTACGGCTATCACCATCAGTTTGTTATAAGCTTCACCTATATATGTGACCCTTCAGATATATTTTTTTCTCGAAGCTCTAATACCCTACTAAAAGATCCATTCTTGTTTCTGTTAAGTACTCCATTCTTATTGACTAAAGAACTAACTTGAGCATTGGAGGGACCTTCCAGAGCTACCCATCGATAGTTTGGACTTTTTCTTGTAGGTCCCATCAGCGGCCTCATCTTCCTGCACTCCAGCGACTCCAACGTCGGCACCATTTTCTACACCAACATCCATATTTGATCAAGTCAAATTTATTTCAAACTCTTAAGAAAGGAGGCATGAAAAACCTCTCTTAGGCATGCAGATGGCTCATAAAAATTTGGAAACAATGAGTGGGCATGGGCTCTCTTAGGTGGTGCAAGGAAGGAGGAGTCCTAGTCTAACTAGGACTCTCCTATTTTGACTGGGTCAAAATTCAATTCAAAATTATTTTGAGTAAACCTAATTAATAGATAATTCTAATTTAATTAGGAGCCTAACTAAATTAGATTAAATTAAATTTAAATCTACTTTAATTTATAATCAAACTAAAAATTAAGTGCACTCAAGTCCTAATTGAACAAGGACTTATTCTTTCTTGCAATTTGCTAATACAATAAACCACTTAGACTTAATTCAATAAGTCCAAACTAATTCTAATTAAATTTAATTCAATTAGACTTGATCTCAGTTTGATTGTTGAATTAAATTGAGTCAATTAGCAATCCTATTGCTAATCGATCCTCCAGTAATACTTACACTTGATTGATCATCAATCGCATTAATGATTCGATCATTGAATGATTCTCAATCATCGATCAACCATCCAATTAGATAACAACCTCTTTTGTGTGTGACCCCATAGGTTTGAACCTAAGTCGGTAGTATAGAAATCAATTTCTATACCAATCAAAATGATCATCTAGTTATGGTACCAGATGTTCGGATAGATCGAATGTATGCAAAGTAATATTCTTAGAATCCTGACCTATGGTTACTATATAATTCATCCTTTTGACCAATAATGCTTAAGATGACTTTGAGTTAGCTGTCAATACTCATATAAGTCAACAATATTATGTTTCAAAATTCTACAAATCGCATGACTCCTCACGAGGATTACACAGGCCTAGATATTGGTAAATTAAAACACAATAAGACATTCACTTTCTGAAGTTAATCAGGAGTAGTCAATCCTATCTTGACTCACATATTGATTCTATAAGTACTTGACTGTACCTAAAAATCTTCTGTTGCTATATTAGAAATATAGATAGGTTGGCACTAAAGTATAATGAGTTGCTTGCAAGTCACCATGCTGATCTCAGGTCGGAGGGATGCTTATATCCATTGGTCTTAGCTAGCTACTCTTGATAGTTGAGTGCTACATTAGTCACGTTCAGTACAGATATACTTCTACATCCCATCTAGATGCCATACTAGTGTCTCCACACCACTTGGTTATGAGAACAACCAACGCATATCGCATACAGTGACCTACACTCTCAAAGTTATCATCCTTGTTAATAACTTATCATTTGATCATGAATAATTTAAAAACCATCCAATAAATCCTTCTTTATCGATTAATTATGATTCTAATGCTTTCATCATAAGATATGAGTTTATTTAAGGAACATAGATCTTTTATGTTGAATCAGCTAAATAACTATTATTATTAGATAATTCACAAACTAATATGAATCATCTACAACTTAGATGACTGGCTTTAGGATATATTTTCTAACAACTTTTGCTTGGACTAAAGCCAATCAGAATGATATCAAATATTCTATCTTCCACTTGAGCTCATAGAACTCCTTAGTTCTGAGGCTTAAGCAAATTGGTCAGTTAATTCTCATTTTTTTATTGATCTTCTAAAGGTCGACATCATCTTGATCTAAAATCAAAGGTGATAGCAATACAGAGTATGCTATTTTTGTGGTGCATCTTTGGTTCGTTAGCCTAAGCTATGGTTCCAGTGCTACATTAGGACTGGACCATCGATGGAGGGTGTCTCTCCCATCTTGCTAATGAATTTATGCCACCACACAACCTACATGGCAGCATCAGATGCCATGATGTACTCTACATCACTAACATAATAGGCTATAGTATTCTGCTTAAAACTTTTCCAGCATATTGCCCCTTTAATTAGGATAAATTCATGATCTGACACTCTCTTGCTGTCATCATTATCTGACTAAAAATTAAAATAAAAAACATCGACAAGTTTTAAGTTAGTATCTCCATATTTGAGTTACTGGATCTTAGTATTTTTTAAATACTTAAGAATTATCTATATAATCTTTCAGTGGTTCTCATCTAGATTAGACTGGTATTTGCTCACTATCCTTAGTGAGTATACCATATCTGGTCTTTAACATGGAGAAATAAGATGATAGCTAAAGCTTTATTTCTTGTAATATTGGAATGTCATTCTAGATTAAGAGAATGTCATCCACAGATAGCACAAGAAATAACACTATATAATCATTTGCCCATTTATAAATGCAGGATCCATCTTCATTCATAATGAAGATATATGATCAAAATGCATGTTCTTAGATGATAGCTAAACAAATTTTATAGGTCTCTACCTTCCCGTCTGTGCTACTCTAATTCTTTTAAAAATTTATTTACACTCAACAGATTTTATCCCTTCATGTGGATCAGCTAGTGTCCACATACTATTGATCTCCATGGATTTCAATTCGAATATCATGGCTCCAAGCCGCTTCTTAGAGTTAGACCTCTATATTGCATCCCTACAAATGATCGGATCGTTGTTGTTCTCATCAAACTCAAAAGGATCACCATCCCAGACCTAGATATCGAAGTATTTGTCTAGCTGATATGATACTCTACCAGATCTCCTTAATGGTACCTCTTTAATGGGCTTTGGGTTTGACCTAATCAAATTAAGTTCTATAGGTTAACTAGATTGTGTCAGTTCTTTCTACCGATCGAACTTCCTCAAGTTTAACTTTTAAAGCATTAGTTTCTTCTCTAAGAAACTTCTTTCCAAAAGGAATGCCCTACTATTGAGAACAACTTTTGTTCTTCGGCATGATAAAAATAATAACCCCTAGTTTCCTTGGGGTACCCTATAAACATAAACCTATGGGACCATGCTCCAAATTTATCTATGTGCAAATGTTTAACGTAGACCTGACAACCTCAAGCCCAAAGGTGAGAGAGTCTAGGCCTATGTCTAATCCATATCCCATATGGACTCTTTGTGATAGATTTACTCAGAATATTATTTAGAATAAAATAAGTAGTCACAAGAGCATAACCCTAAAATAAGCAGACTAGTAAAATCCTATCATGGATCGAACCATGTCTAACAAAGTTTGATTTTTCCTTTTGATACACCATGTTCTGAAAGGAGTCCACTATGAGAGAATCCTATTCTCTCCTAGATATGTCAAAACTTACTGGATAAGTATTCACCTTCTCAATCTGATCAAAGAGTTCTAATATGTTTTTTTATTTTTTTTTACTTCATTATGGAATCGTTTGAACATTTCAAATGATTCAAGTTAGACGTACCTATACAAAGATAGGTAGTCTATAATGAAATATTGATATCCTCCTCTAGCACTTGAGTTTATAAGTCCACATACAACATGATGTATGAGATTTAAATTCTCACCGGCTCTATTACCTTTTTTAGTAAAAGGTGACTTCATCATCTTTCCAAGAAGATAAGACTCATTAATCATTAGTGATTCACAATCATTGATGTCGAGGTTTTTCTCTTAAGCTAACCTATTTATCCTATTCTTGTTAAGATGACTAAGCCTATATGCCAAAGGTAGATATTCATGACATTGTCTAACTTGGATTTTTAATAGATGTGTACATTACACTTAATAGGCCATGTAAATGTTAAATGCCATTTCTTTATTATCCATGTATTATTGTAACATCATTCATAATAATATCATAATAATCTTCTTTTATTAATAAATGATGATCATCTTTAGCCATAAGGCCAATAAAGATCACATTCAATATAAATGATGGACAATAGTGACAGTCACTCTAAATGACAACATTCATATTGAAAACAAGTTTAATAATTCTTCAAGCTAGGATTGGAACTGGACTTCCATCCTTAATGTTCAGGAGTCTCTCACCATTTTTCAAATTTCTACTTGCAGTCCTTGCAACGAATTGCATAAGACTATCGGTATCTAATACCTAGGTAGTAGAATTATAAATAGAAAAATTTCAAGATGGTATCATATAACATCCTTGATAAGCAACTCTTGCTCCTTTTTTTTGTTCAGCCTATTATGGTCAAGGGAAGTAAGATATTTAGAAGCACTCTACTTGATTTGGAATAATCTTGGATATTTTGTTTTTACTAGACTTGCAAGTCCTAGAATGAATCCTTTTATGCTATTGAACCAAATTCAACTTTTGATACTAATTATTGAAGTTAGGTCCCATAAGTCATCACTATCTAATAGTGATTGGAGCAATTAGGGTTTAGCTTTAATCTATAAGAAAAGAGAATATAGACCTATTGTATATGAATTATTTTAAGCCTAAAGATTTAGACTTTAGTCTAAAGGTTCTTTCACTATTATATATGAATTGATAGCCTCTACCTCTAATTCGAGGAATTACTTAAATTTTTTAGTAGATACTAGAATTTACATAGACTGCACACAAGCCCGACTTTGGTTGGTCAACCCATGTGCATCTACATATTGGTTCTTTAATCAATTATTTCTCCAAACAACTTCTAGTAATTTAATTTTACCCTAGAAACCTAATCAGTAGGCTTTAGCCTCCACTATAAGGATCTAACTAGATCCAACCGTTTACATGATCATACTTGGTGCATCTAACCAATAAATGATTAAGCCCAATCTTGGTTGATTAACCTAACCACCATTAGAGAGACACATCCAAGTCATCATATGATGAATCATAATTTCAATATCTCGATGAACACTAGATGTAAGGCACCTCCAATGTTCACTCGGGCTATTGGACCCATTATCGAACACCTTATTGGGAGGCAATGACTCAATTATCTTCGTAACTTTATCATTTTAAGGATCTAATAATTTTAGAGAATTTAAAATTTATTTATGATTTAAGGATAGAGAAGACATGGACCAAATTGCTCCTACTAAGTCCACCAAGTCAAATTCTCCAACTGACTTCTCAATGCATAGATGAGGATTGAAGGAAAAACTGCTTTTCCCATCACAAGAACATTCAGATCCGATTAGATTTGTAAAGATATTTCAAAAAAATTTTCTA